>CAMPQE020000004.1:1800000-2086555 GCA_946902985.2 Meconema thalassinum | reverse complement strand
AGCCAACCTGAGCTGTTAAACACAGTTAAGAAGAGGAAATTGGAATACTTGGGACA
This sequence comes from Meconema thalassinum, assembly GCA_946902985.2. Lineage (NCBI taxonomy): Eukaryota > Metazoa > Arthropoda > Insecta > Orthoptera > Tettigoniidae > Meconema > Meconema thalassinum. Next base: position 2,086,499 of record CAMPQE020000004.1, on the reverse strand, counting down.
CATAATGAGGAGTCCAAAATACCGTCTGCTTCAAGTCTGCTTCAGGGTAAAATTGAAGGTCAGCGTGGACCGGGAAGGAGACGAATAAACTTGGATGGATAATTTAAGAACGTGGTTTGGGCTGTCTTCCACGGAACTCTTCAGGATTGCACAGGATAAGAAGGTGTTAGCCATGGTGGTAGCCAACGTCCGTATCGGATAAGGTAGAGGAAGAAGAAGAAGATGTGGTCCTGACCCTCATGAAGTGTGCCATTCATGTAATTTTCCTTTGCTTCCTTTTTCAACCTATTGAACTCCTTTATTAGCTGCTTTCTGGTTTCTCTGTTTCCCCTGCCCTCATTGATTTGTCTGTTTACCATTCAACATTTCCTTTTTAATTTTCGTACCGTATGTCCTTTGTATAGTAAACAGGGTCTGAGGTTGTTTTTCTCTTCTTAACAGGTACAAATCTCTTCACACCCTCCCAAATGATTTCCTTAAAATTTGCCCAGAGTGTATCCACATTACTCCCTTCACTTATCCAAGAATTAAATTTTGATTTCAGGTAAGCTCCAAATTCATCGAATTTAGTTTTTCTGTATAATTTCTTGTCCTGTGTGACCCTCCTATTAATCCTTTTTGGTACCAGACCAACGTCCTTTATTGCAGCCTTATGGTCACCTATTCCTTCAATTACGTGTTTTTTTCAACAAGTTCCCCTGGTTTTATCAGGAATACATCCAGCAAGTTGCTGAGCCTAGTTGGCGCTTGCACTACTTGTGTAAATCCTCCCTCCCAAAGTAATTTATTTGCAAGTTTCTGTTCATGGGCTTCTGTTGCAGCTGCATTCCAATCAACTTCTGGCAAGTTTAAATCCCCCCCAATTATTACCATGTCATTATTGTTTTTATGAGTGTAATCTATTACTTTCTCAAATATTTCCATATATTCCTATAATTCCCACTTTTGAAGAAAGAAATAATTAAACCCACCATAGAAAGCATTGAAAGAAAGGAAAGAATATGTAGAGAACCTTGAATCACTCAGGATATACAGTACGGTACCAGAATTAATGGATGAAATATGGAAGCACAAGAATGCAAGAGATGGAAGTGGGACAGCAGAATACAGATGTCTGAAAAATGAAGTAAACTAGAGGTGCAAGGAAGTGAAAGACGAGTGGTTGAATGAGAAATGTGCAAGTATAGAAAATTGATTGAAAATAGGAAAAGTAGATGCAGCTTTTCGAAGAATTAAGAGAACTTTTGGGGAAAGGAAGACTTGTGCTGTAATATTAAGGACTCTGATGAAAAACCTCATACACAGGCCTTCTCAACCTTCTTGAGACTGTTAGCACCATCCTCATGACATACCAAGAACCCGAGCACTTTTAAATCGAATATAATAATAACAATGATGCTTACCAGTACCTATAAAAAAAATCTCGAATTCTTCTCAATAGAATTAAAGTACAACTTGAAAATGAATTAGGGGAATATCAATGAGGTTTCAAACCCTGGAGAAGTTACCCAGAAAAAATCATGAGCCTAAAACTGATAATGGATTATAAAAGGAAAAGGAATAAAGATATGGTGATAACATTTATCGACTTCAAAAAAGCATATGATTGTATTCATAGAGAATCTTTAATAAAAATTCTAAGACACAAGGGATTACACCCCAAAATGACAAATCTCATAAAACTAACTCTTACAGGCACCAAATCAAAAGTTAAATTCAGAGGTGAATTCTCAGACCCATTTGAGGTCACAACCGGTTTACGACAGGGTGATGGCTCATCACCATTACTATTTAATTGTGCATTGGAAATGGTAATGCGAGAATGGTCTAAGAAATTCCCTCCAAATATAAAAATAGGGAGAAAAATTCAAACAAACTGTCTTGGTTTTGCAGACGACATGGCATTATTGGCGAAAGATTTAGAGGAAGCCAAAACACAGATATCAGAGCTTCAGACCATTGCAAATAAAATTGGCCTTAACATATCATTTGAAGAAAACAGAAATCATGCCACAAAAACCATCACCATTAAAGGAAATGCAAATTAATGATACAAAAATTAAAATTGTAACACGATTCAAATATCTAGGAGAGCTAATAACAAACAACTTAAATGAGAAAGCATCAATTCAAATAAGAACCAACAAGTTATATGGGGCACAAAAATTAACATGGGACACTTACAAAAAGAAATGCTTATCAATTAATGCAAAAAATAAACATTACAATAGTCATAAAACCGGAAGCCACATATGCAGCAGAAACATTATTCCATCTAAATGAACATTCTAAAACCGACAGATTACAGAAGATTGAAAGGCGAATTGGAAGAACTTGTATCAATAAAGGATATAAAAACATATAACAATATGGTCTATAACAACCTAGAACCCATTACTGATACCATGCGAAAGAAAAGACTAGGATTCTTTGGGCACATCATGAGAATGCCAGATTCACGTCTTCTAAAACAACTAGTACAGTACAATCTTGCTTCAAAAAACTTAACAACTGGTTGCCAATGGTTAAATCAGAGAGGATTTATAAGAAATTGCCCTAAGAGCAAAAGAAGCTGCAAATAAGAAAAGTTTAACTACAGCACTTAAAAATATGACATTTCATTTTCCACTCACTAAAAAGAAAATTCCTACAAGAATATTATCCGCCCAAGGAAGGGCAAGACGATCAATATGCATGAAGAAGTACTGGGAGGGCGGCAAGGCTCGTACAGTTCCTACAAGTCGACGAACTAATGGTTGGTTAAAGTGATCCTATATGGTCTCAAAAGGTGAAGAAGAAGAATAACAATGATGCAACAAGGATGCGCCTCTCTTTCCTTTTCCTGTCTCTACCTCCCTCAGAAGTTCTGAAATAGCTACAGATTCACTGTTTACCAGGCATGTTGCAACAGACTCATGCGGGTAAGATACATTTACATGTGGAATCAGCATCTTTCATATTTCTCACAAAATAGGCATATCCTATTATTTATGTTATTTATATTTTACAAAACGACAGTGAAAACACTATTATTCTGGTTCGTCCAACAGAATTTGAATTGTAGAATGGATCTCAGGAGAGCTTGTGCTCAAGAGCGCTTGCTGGCTCATATGACGAGAACACCAGGTTGAGAAAGCCTGCTCTAACAGATACAGAAGAAAAGGTTGAGAGATGGAAAGCTTACATAGAGCGTTCGTATAGGTGTAAGGACATTGAGAATCATGTTGTGGAGAGGGAAGAGGAAATTTATGAGGATCAGAAAGGAGATGTAATATTGAGATCAGAATTTGATAGAGGAGACATAGTAGGAAGAGAGCACCAGGCATAAAATGATTTACCAACTGAGTTGTAGCATTGCATCGGGGGATGAAGGTCTGATCAGGTTATTTCACTTAGTATTCAGGATTTATGAAACATGTGAGGTGCCCTCTGTTTCTAAGAAGAATTTTAGCAACCGTATATACTTCTTTTATTTTTAACATAAAATAATTGCTTTAGAGGAAAAGCTTACATAGAGCGTTCGTTACATAGAGCGCCCACTTTATGGCACCCTGCTCTCAATGATTCAAGATTTTTGAAGAAGCCAAAGTGGACCAGAGGTAGGGCATAGTAGGCTCCTTTTCTATGCAGTAGCATTTTCCAACAGTACCATGACTTAATAACCATTGCACTGTTGTACAGTTTGTTTCTTACCATACGCAATGTTTGATTGAAAACAACAAATCTGCCATTATGAAATGTATGTGATGTACATTTCATTAGTTTTGTCTGCCTGCTTTTCCTATTCCTTAATTCTGCCACACCCCAGTGGTGCTAAAAGGTTATTGGTGTATGTAACATGTATTCAATATTGACTTTTTTTCCATAGCACGTACAGGGTTAGAACGAATGATTTAAGCGATTTCATGCACATGTGTTATCGAAAGTGGTATATAGCTTACAGCATTGACGCATATACCAATTAAAAGTGAAACTCATCAAGTTTCTTGAGTCTGCTTGCTACAAATTCTCGATGTGCCCTCCTCGCGTCACACGGAAAATATCGATACGGTAGTTCAACTTCGACTACACACGCTGGAGCATGTCCTGGTCAATTTTAGCTACAGCCGCATGGATCTGTTTCCTCAGTTCAACATGATTAATTGGCATGGGTGATACATAAACTTCATCTTTGATAAACCCCCATAAGAAGAAATCACACGGGATCAGATCAGGCGACCGGGAAGGCCTGTTTATAAGACACCAATCTGCATCTGTCACAAGATGACAATCGATACTTGCCGTCTGGCGCAAGGAGGGCACATTGAGAATTTGTAGCGAGCAGACTCAAAAAACTTGATGAGTTTCTCTTTTAATTGGTAGAGGCCTATGTGTCAATGCTGTAAGCTATATACTTTCAATAATGCATGTGCTTGACATTACTTAAATATTTTGTGCTAACCCAGTATAATTTAATACAGATCAATTATGAATGTGATTACTCCTGGAGAATAGCACATATAACTTGTATTAGATATATAGACTCTTTTCTCATGTCATCTTAATGTTCACTCACTGTTCGAGTCATGAAGCACCTGCTTGGTTGACAGGTACAGTCATGCGAGTAGGATATGACTCAGCAACCTCAAACATCGTTTTACTCTCCGTGGTGACATGAGCTCCTGTTACACTTAGCTGTGCTGTTGCAAAATAATTACAAACCAAACTTTTTTAAATTTTTATTTTCTGAGCTTCTAACTGAAAGGGAGTGGGTTCGATCCCCATCCAGGTAGTGGATTTTAGAAACTAAACTACCACTTTTGGAAACGCAAATAGCCCTGGAGTTCACTCAGCCTACACCAGAAATGAGTACCAGGGAAATTCCTCGGAGCAAAGACGGCCGGGCTTGGAGCCGACGACTCCATCCCATCTAGTGCCGATGTCCCAAAGAGTGGAAGCCTCTACCTTCCACTGCTCCCAGGGCCTCCATGGCCTGTACGGAGTTGGCTTTGCTTTTTGTTCACAAATCACGTTATAAGTTCTGAGTAACACAAGCAGCACATGTAATGATACTTGACTTATGTGGGGACTGTACTCCATCATCCCTCTTTCACTCTCCTCATCCTGCAAGGCTCCTGCTGCTATTACCAACAAATGCTGGCGCAGCAGCAATAATCTTGAAAGGCTAATACTGTGAGTATTTCCATGTTACTGTTTGAGTCTTCAGTCCTTAGACTGGTTTGATGCAGCTAATCGTTTCATCTCCACATAGCTACCATACCACATGTGATGCAATACTATGACTTGTATTGTAACCTAGGTCTACCTCTACAATTCTTGTCCTCCACCCTTCCTTCCATAAAAAATTGCCAATCCTGGTTGTCTTAGTACTGTACTCTATGTGCCCTATCAATCTATATCTTATCCTCATTAGCGCTCTTCCGCTCGTCTTCTTACTCCATCTACTCATTTGAGTTTAATCATTTTCCTGCACTACCGCATTTGAAATGCTTCTGTTCTCCTGCATCAACAGTCCACACAGCACCACACTCCAGAAAAAGGCTTTAAAAATGTATTTCAAATATCTAAATCTATATTTGATGTCAACACATTGCTTTTCTGCAGAAATTCTTCCCTTACCTGTGCCAGCCTACTTTCTATACACTCGTTGCTTCGTCCATTACTGCTTATTTTGCTCCCTACTTCCTTTAGCTTTTCCATCTGCCTTTATTTGATGTCAATAGGTGTTTCTGATTTCTTACGGCTGCATTCCATTCCTTTCGTTTTGCATTTTGTGGCTTTGGTGGCACAGTCGGTAGCATGCTGAACTGCTATGCCCAAGATGGCGGGTTCAAACCCGGCCTACAGTCGTCGGATTATTTAAGGGCATTTTTTTTTTTTACGGGAAAACATTTTTATTCACTGACAGAAAACATGTACATATACAGATGCATCAAAATACAGCGTGAATCCCACATAAGATAAACTTGTGCGTGGGCTTCATGAATGAAATGAAAATCCACAGCCTGCTTCCAGTCTCCGACCGGGTCAGGAATGGAATGAATGAAGCCCCCATCTAGCGGCGAGGATATGAACTGTGCCGGCTGCCGAGGCCTGACGCACTCCTCTGGGGCAATGATTAAATGAATGACAGATGAAATGAAATGAAATGATAGTGGAGAGTGTTGCTGGAATGAAATTTTGACAGGGAAAACCGGAGTACCCGGAGAAAAACCTGTCTGCCTCCGTTTTGTCCAGCACAGATCTCACATGGAGTGACCGGGATTTGAACCACGGACCCAGCGGTGAGAGGTCGGTGTGCTGCCGCCTAAGCCACGGAGGCCAATGGCTTCATGAATACAGTTTCTTAATTTATTTGCAACATAGTATTTGACTGATAATAGTAAGAAAAGTTTATTATGAGGACACTAAAAATAAAAGAAGATGATACATTACTTATTTGTGACTGAGTTGGTTTAAATATGTTGGTGAAAATTTATAAGTTCAATTACTTTATCAAAGTCATTAAGAAGCCATGTAAAAAGCCTTTTTTTCAGTATATTAAGGATGTTATTTATCACATTTACTGACAATATATTGTATATCCTGGTGCTAAGACAACTTCAATTCCTTTGGACAAATAGTGTGTTTTGATGAGGGTTATTTATTCCAGTTCTGTCTTGAAGTCTAGTGCACATTTTAAGTTCCTGTCCATTTGAGAAGAGCTTCATATTTTTAAGTATAGATATGATTGATGACTGAACAAATAACTGTCGTATGTTAAGCACCTTGCTTTGTTAATACAGTTCACATGTTGGAAAAGTTGATGGCTTTTTGTACATAACTTTTAGAATGAGATTCTGAGCCAAATGTGAATCAAGTATTCCATCCCAACCATTTATTCAATATTGTAGTTATGACTGGACTAAGGCAAAATATACAGTTCTCAAGACTTTTGCTGAAAGGATATTTCTGATTCAGTAAAATATATAAATTAACTTTTGAAGTTTATTGGCCAATTATGATGCATGCATGTTCCATTTTAAATGACTACGGTATGTATAATAATCCTTAAATATGTAGCATTCATTGACTTCTGTAGGGTATAGCAGTTGCATCTTTCACCATTGTTACAAATAGGTGTGTGGATCTTGAGTGCTAAATTGTCTGTGGGTTGTAATGTTTTGTCGTGTGAGAAGCATAGGTATTGTGTTTTGGTTTCATTTAAGGTAAGGAGGTGATTTTTGGACTGTAGCAAGGGTTTCTTGAGTTCTATTAAAAGTGTCCTCCCAAGTTGTTCCTGTGACTGTGACGGCAGTGTCATCAGCATATGAGGTAATCATCACATTACAGTTCAGCTCACACAAATCGTTAATATATAACAGAAAAAGAATAGGACCTAAAACTGTTCCTTGGTGTATTCCAATTTTTACTTCAGCACTTCTACTTAGAGTATCTTTGATTCGCACCTTTTGTATTCTGTTAAAAAGGAAACTTTTTATTAGTTCTTGAGGAGTACCACGAATACCTTCCTTTTCAAGTTTTCTAATGAGTATATTGTGGTCTACGGTGTCAAAAGCCTTTCTTAAATCCAGGAACACACAAATTGTTCTTTTAGAGCTATGGCTTTCTTCGGAGGGGGAGTAAAGCCGGCGGGGCCATTCCATTTGAAAGAACCTATCACTGCAATTAGTGGTGTGTAGTAAAATTTGTAGGCTATATTTGGCTGGTTAGGAAACGGTCTATCAAGTTCCAACGTTCGCCGCTAGTGTTAGTGACAGTAGCATCTGGTAGCGAAAGTTGGAACTACTTGAAATTGAACTTGTTGGGAGCTCTCGGGCGTTCAATCAAACATGCCCAGCTTATGGCCATTGGCTGCTATTCTTGTATCATATATCACATTTGTTGATTTTCATCATGAATTCTTTCCTCAAGATGGAGTGCATTCCATTTAAAATCTCATTCAAATCCTCTGGTGAATCGGCTAATATGACAATGTCATCAGCAAATCTCAAAGTTGAAATTTTCTCCTCGAATCTTCACTCCTACTTAAAATTTTTATCTCAATTCCTTCATTGAAAAGTATGGATGATAAGTTGCAGCCTTACCTTACATCTTTCTGAATACTGCCTTGAAATGCTAGTCGCAGAATTTAGTAAAAGGTTTAGCCAGCTTTCAACAGTGATGACCGTTAACAATAATTCATTCGCTTGAGTTGACATTACTGACTCTATCATGCCCTTCAACTTGCATAGCTGCCGTCTGGTTTCTGTATGGATTGTAGATCACCCTCCTATCCCTGTACTTTATTCCAATGCTTTTCAAAATGTCGTACAATTTACTCCAATCAACACTATCAAAAATCTTTTCTAAGTCTACAAGTCATTATCTTTCCTATTAACGCAGCCAATGGCCATGAACTTTTCTTTTCAGGACGAGTCAGGGAAGGGATATTGGAAGGAAATTGGCCGTGTACCTCTCGAAAGGAACCATCCCGGCATTTGCCTGGTGGTGAAAATGGGAAACCACGAAAACTATTTTCAGGAGGGCTGAGGTGGGATTTGAACCTACGCTCTCCCGATGCCAGCGAGGCACAAGGTAGGGCGTTAGCGCTCTCGACCACCATGGTCCTTATTCATTTATCATGAGGGTTTTAACTTAACAGTCTGCCTAGTCAAAACCTTTCGTTTCATGTTTTTATTACATTACAGGTACATGTTTCGAAACAGTCTCAAATAAAAATGTAGGTATGTTTTAAAATTGTATTACAATTTATTTGGATTTAGATCAAACCTAGGGAGCTCTAGTTCCCACAGCAAAGTGGTGCTTTAATATGAGTGGTTTAGTGCAAAAGTGCAAAGTCCAATAGTATTTTTTTTGTTTTTCCCTTATAGGATAGCAAATGTTAGTAGTAATAATAATAATAATATCGTATGGCCTCGGGTACCGAGTGCAAGCTTTGTAATTTGACACCCAGAGGGTAGCTTGCATGTCGAATTTCGTTGTTCCTTGAATCACTATGAAAGTCAAGGAGCTTAAATACCCAAGCTCCTTGAACACTATAGCGCTTTCTAGTAGAGAAATTAGGAACTTCGTGTAGGCGGAAACTCCCGAGAATAATTTTTCCATTATGAACACGGCATACTGAATTCAAATGGGTTCTTTGACATGCCAACATCGTATGACATGCGTGTCGTATTTTTGCCGCCCCTCAAAATTCACTTACCACGGCCAGGAGCGAACCTGCAACCTTGGGGTTAGTAGACCGACACACTATCCACTCACCCACCGTGGCAAGCTATGTTAGTAGTTATTTGATGTAATAGAGAATAAAGTCAGAATTTCAATACCAATCCTCCCGAGTACAGCAGTTTCTTAATGCAATAGTTTGATGCGTTTCAGTCTGTCAACCCGATTGTACCCAAATGAGATGGATATTCCATTGTGAACATAATTTATACCGGCCTAAAACGGGGAAATAGGGAACAGAAGGATATCTGGACAATGATAGGAACATAATTCTTCTTTATTGGGGCATCCTTTTTTAATCATTGTAAATCATATATTAATATCTATATATACACAATTGTTGCAGCACTGTATTAATAGTGACATGTGATTCCCTTTATTTACCATGAGCTGTTCAATTTCAAAACTCTAATATCCAACAATATAAACAAGAATCACCTTGATTGGTATTTGCCCTATTTCAAACCACTTAAACTCAAACAAACCCTCTACAGAGTTTGATTCTGTGTCTTGACATGGGGAAAGATTTTGGTTACAATGAACCTTATTCTCAAGGAGCATTATGAGTATGGAACTTGATTACGGTACTCAATTATATAGCAGAACATCACGTCTAGGTAGTACCCATAGCCCTCCTAAAAGAATTTCGATAACTGCATTAATCAGGAAGGTTATGGCAATTTTCCTCATGCATTAACAAATTTGTAGGCAAACTTTCTGGAGTTCACTATAGCTTACGGTATGCATAACATGCCTTGCTAACATGATGTATTGCTCGAACGTTTTGAGTAATGCATTTCCCTAACCCCCACCCTCGGCGAAATACTCTACCTAACCTACAACACATTTTGTTCAGATTTACCGGTAGGCTACTTGTAACGCTGAGAATATTTTATATTATTGTATACACCATGATATTTACTGAGTTTACATAGCGAACTCAAATCGATTCGAGTACACTTACCGTATTGAATACGGTCATGTAAACGGGACTCAGTTCGTATTGATTTTCAAGCACGATACGGTAAAATTGTGGGATCGGATCGTATCCAAACAGGTATTCAGGAACATGTAAACGTGGATCGTACTGAAAGAAAGCGATTCTGCACGCTCTTGAGTTACAATGATAAACTAATTTAGGCCTACTTTCGTCTGTCGCCTGACTCGAATCGCTTGTTTTACTTCGTGCCCATATTCTTCGTTACTGTCTGTGTTCTTTTAGTGGTTGATAAGCGTAGTTTGTTTGCACGCGTTTTTAGCGTTAATGTATTTTTGTCTGTTTTACTTTTAATGTCTGGTGTATCCGTAGGTAAAATGTGCTCAACAGAAACAGTGAAAATACACCGTCTTTCTTTGCCAATTAATCCGTTCCTTCTTCTATTTGAATAAATTCAACACAGACTGGCCGAGTGGCGCAGCGGTAAATTTCTCACGTGCTTTTACCAAGCTAGCAGGATTGAATCCTGGCGCAGTCAGGGTGCTTAAGCCTAAATGCGAGGGAGCCGTGTCAGTAATTTATGGCACGTTACGGATCCCATTCGGGGCAACATTCATGCAGCCCGGCGTCTCTAAAAGCTTCATTAATTAAAAGGGACGACTGTTACCCCATAAACTTCGTAAGATCAAACAACATCAAAATCTTCAGCGCATCCATTTTTCATGTTTACAAACAACCCGTCAAAGAAACATCGGATGACAATGGTAACAGTGCAGGAGACACGAACCCAGGGGGAAAAACTTCTTAAATTTGCAATAAATATCTTTTCAAATGATTCAAAATTGATCTGGGAATGATGTAGTTCACTCCTCAGCTGTCTATAACCCACTCGCCATCCTAAATTATAACATGACTTAGCTGTGTCTGCCATTATCGGCGTTACAACAGTACAGTATTGCCAACCCCACGCATACGGTACTAATTGTATATGTGGTCTTTCGTCCAGTACTAGATCAATGTTCTTTTTGTCAATCATGCCCTGCTAGCCCCCCACACCTACCCCCACCATTCTAACCTTCATTTTGACCAATCCAAGGTTTTTTGACAATGGTTACAGCCTAACACGTCCAGTGAATCTGTGAGTGCCCCGCTAGCTTCCGGCGGCCATAGGACGCACCTACACCTGACCATTCTGACCTTCGTTTTGTCCAATCCAATGGTTTTTGACAATGGTTACAGCCCAACGTGTCCAGATGAATGGTTTTTGACAATGGTTACAGCCCAACGTGTCCAGATGAATGGTTTTGACAATGGTTACAGCCTAACGCGTCCAGTGAAACTGTGAGCGCCCCGCTAGCTTCCTGCGGCCACAGGCTGCACCTACACTCGACAATTCTAACCTTCGTTTTGTCCAATCCAATGGTTACAGCCTAACGCGTCCAGATCAATGGTTACAGCCTAACACGTCCAGTGAAACTGAGAAAGTCAGGGTCCTGTCTCATGCACTAGTAATATGATAATTACGGTACGGGTCTTTTATTTTGCTGTTTAATACGAGTTAGCCAACATAACTGCAGGTTGGCCACCATAAATTATATACCGTATTGAAATAGATTTCAATACGAACTGAAACTGCTCATGTAAACGGGCAGCGTACTGAAAACAGGATCGTATACAAATCGATTTGAGTTCGCCATGTAAACGTAGTAATTGTGATATACACGAGTTTTAATATTATAGCAGAGAGCCCTAGACCAGTAAGAATGATTTTCTACAGAAACCAACGAAAGTTTTTGAAGTTTTCTACTGCGGAATTTCACATGATAATTACGGTATCTAAAGCATGCAGTACCGTACGCCGCTAGAGGTACAGTAGCACATTTCCATATACCCAATTATATTACGAACGATGCATTTTGATATGCAATAACACAAGGTAGCAACTACTTCTGTAAATGAAGGCAACTTCCGCGTGTTACATATTATATCCAACCGAAAAAAGTTAAAAATGTCAAGTAAAAATCTACCCACGTAATGCCATAACCTCATCAAAACTTCCCAAAACATTCTCACACAAATCTCCTAGATGTAATGTTCTGGCTAAAGGTAATCCCTTTATCAATCAATATAAAATCACATGTACACATATAACCACACCCACAAACTCAAAATCTGCCTTCCTAGGATTTTAAACGGCACGCCCGCAGCTTCAAAGCAAGCGAATGCGACGCCATTTTGACCAATAATCCAAGGCGCCTTTCTTGCTGGTGGCCGGCTGCATAAAGCGTCGTCGAGCGCTGCACCGCTTCGGAACAAAAAGCAAGAAGCAGCTTAAAATCCAAGGAATATAGTTATGTTCCAACAACAACCAATAAGAACCCAGCTGCCCCTAGCCAATCGAACAGTGGATCAGCTCTGTACCTAGCCGCTCGTCATTCAAATCCTGCAACATCGAGCGCCAAAATTAAATAATACTTTCGAAAAGAATCATGAAATACACTATGCAGCGCGGTGCCCCGCCCACCCCAGACTAAGATGGCGTACACTGGTCCCTTTAAATCAATTTTATAAGCACATTTATGCATGAAATATGCAAAAACCATATATTTTCTGAAAGTAGAAGGATTAGGCTTTCATAAGAAATCAAAAACACAAAATAAAAAAATTCGTCAAAATGCGTCATTTTAAACGTATATGAATACCTATGACGATTATTTATATAACAAAATCAACTCTTCTATTGTGTTTAGCAAACCTTGTGATTACCGAATCGATGTTTATAGTGATGAATGTGCAGCAACGCACGGATAGGAATTTGGGACTTTTTCCGCACCAAAAAAATTTCGCCGACGTCCAAACTGCAAGCTTGGTTGGCAATTTAAGCTGTGACTTTCTCCCTTTGTCGGCACCAACTCGACTTGCCGAAACTGTAACGATCCTTGATACTTTTCTCGAAGCTCGATGTTAAAGTCGCAAAACACGCCGTTGCAATTTGTACGAATATTCTTGGTGCGCTAAACGCATCAAGTTTCTATCCATGTAGCTTGCAAAAAAAATCGTCTGGTTTTGTATGTTTGTTTATTTTGTGATTGCGTTTTTAGTGATACAATTTTTCTCAACAATTTCGATTCTCTGACCCCCCCCTCAAAGCCAAACTCTAGACCCGCGACTGAATGTACCGTACGCTACAAAACTATGAATGAACTTCCCCCGGGAAAGAAATCCTGCGTACGCCACAGAGGCTAGGAATAATTGTTTTGTAAGATTTGTAAGGAAAACACAATAAAATTACGTCTCCACGATGAAAGTAAGGATGCGTTATACCGTGTGGTTAGTCTAGTAATGTAAACATTAGCCTGCGAGTCGACTTAGAGAAGCAGCGTGAATACGTGCTTGTGACCAGTGGGCCTACGGCCCGCTGATGGTACAGAAGTGAGGTACGGTATGTATCTTGGAACAGTTTTACCGCGACAGATTGTCTCATTTCACAGGGTCTGTATAAGAATCTTCCTTTTAAGTGGATTCGTCCTACGGAAGGGTACCAACATGTCGTGCTTTTCATTCATTGTGGTTATGTCCGACAGGCATTTCTAATTTATCGAAATGTTAGGCATTTTTTCTTGATTGCTCATATAGGTTTTCCTCTTAAAGTCAGATAGATGTTAAATACATTTTCTGAAGATGGTTTGGGTATAGAATGCAAGGTGTTTATGTTTCTATGAAACCTGCAATGAGTCCGGTACTTGGATAAATTGATGCAAGCTACGTAGGAATTCAAGTGATTCAATTGGTTAAGACTTCAAAACATTAAGGACCACTGTTTTGACGATATTGTACCATTTATTCAATATTAACAGTCAAAAGGTGTAGAAATACTGAAAGTTAAACATCATTCGACCAGTTCTGCAACGTACCGTAAGGGCTTATTCTAAAAGTTCAACTTTGGATTAAGACACAACAGTAGACCAACAATGGTCTGTTTTCTTTAATAATTACCACTTCCAGAACATTGCGTTTTGTTTCAGAACTTATGTCCAGTTTACCAGACTAGGCAGCAAAGTGTGTTTATTCATACCGTACCGTATATGCTCAATGTTGGTAGAATGTTACTTGTGACGATCAATTTCAAAGATACGTAGTGTGAACTAATCTATAAATATGTGCTTCAAGGAAATAATTCGCGTCTTCTTTCAAAAGTAGGTTCTGCTGAAGAATACAGCTTCAAGGAAAAGAACTGCAGCAGGGACTGATTATTAAGTAAGGTATTTCCTTTTGTAAAAAGTTATATTTAATATACATATTATGTATAATTTTGCTATCGATTGAACTTGTCAGTCATTTTTCCCGTATGTCTTGCTCTTTTCCGAGCAATGTCCTGCATTTGGAAATATCCAGTTGGTAACGCTAGTCCTTCGACTCCTACGAGACAATTATGTGAGTTTTGTTGTGAAGTGGTCGCATTGTAACACGAGAGGCAGGGCGTTTGGCTAATATCGTTGAACTCGCGGTACCTTAATACTGGAATGCTGGACTGTGTGGTAAAGTACGGTTCTTGGTGAGACTGGTTACGCCAGGTCCTTCCTAGACAACGGAAAGTGTGTTTTTCTCTCGATATTTTAGTCTAAAGTTAAACTCGAAATCATTCTAAGAAAATTACATGGACCGTAATATTGTAAAACTGTAGTTCTGTCAATAAGGAACACTGTTCGGTAATATCACACTCAGGTAAAGTAATAATAGGACCTACGTGTATTCATCATATACTATTTAGGCCTATTATATCAACATTTGATGTAAAACGTATCCACAAACGCAGAATACTTAATTACAAATCTTTGTTTGAAATTTAAGTTGATCGTGAACCTAGCGTGTAAGATGTAACGTGCGCTGCAGATCAAAGTTGTTAATCCGCGCAGATATCTCACTCATTTATTCTGTACTCACGCTGCGTGAAAGTTGTTGGTTCAATCCTCGGCTCGTATTGTGTACGGTCACAATATATATATAATATCTATGCTCAGTATAGTGCAATTTGTCCCCTTTGCTTGGACAATTCGTATCAAAGTGACTGGGGCTTGAAAGTCTGTACATTATGCTGAGTAATGTAGACATAGTAGGCCCACTGCGCTTCAGCAATTGCACTGTCTCCCTGAATCCCCAGTCCTATTTAGACAATCTAGCACTGATAAACACACAAACACCTCCTGGACGTTTATAATTTGTGATGATGCAAACATTTCATGTGGAAGGTTCTTACCAAAATAAGGCTATTCATTCCATGTTGTTTGAGTCTTCAGTCTTTTGACTGGTTTGATGCAGCCCTCCATGCCTCCCTGTCCTGAGCTAATCGTTTCATCTTTACATAGCTACCACACCCTACATCCGAAGCAATCTGTTTAACATATTCTTACCTTGGTCTATCCCTACAGTTCTTGTCCTCAACCCTTCCCTCCATAACTAAGCTTGCTATTCCTAGGTGTCTAAGTATGTGTCCTACCAACCTATCTCTTCTCTTCAATAGCAGTCGCCAGAAACATCTCTCCTCTCCCACTCGTCTTAATACCTCTTCGTTTGTCACCCGATCTACCCTTCTGATCTTCATCATTCTCCTGTAACACCACATTTCAAATGCTTCGTTGTTGTTTGAGTCTTCAGTCTTTTGACTGGTTTGATGCAGCACTCCATGTCCCCTGTCTTGAGCTATTCGTTTCATCTACATAGCTACCACACCATATATCCGAAGCAATCTGTTTAATAAATTCTAACCATGGTCTACCCCTACTATTCTTGTCCTCAACCCTTCCTTCCATAACTAAGCTTGCTATTCCTGGGTGTCTTAGTATGTGTCCTACTAACCTATCACTTCTCTTCATTAGCAGTCGCCAGAAACATCTCTCCTCTCCAACTCGTCTCAATACCTCTTTTTTGTCACCCTATCTACCCATCTGAACTTCATCATTCTCCTGTAACTCCACATTTCAAATGCTTCAATTTTCCTCTTTTCTGCTGCACCAATAGTCCAAGTTTCACTTCCATAGAGCGCCACGCTCCAGACAAAGGCTTTCAAAAATGACTTCCTAATACCTAAATATATATTCGATGTCAACAGATTCCTTTTTTGCAGAAAGGCTTTCCTTGCCTGAGCCAACCTACTTTTTATATCCTCTTTGCTTCGTCCATCACTGGTTATTTTGCTTCCTAAGTAACAGAAGTCACCTACTTCCTTCAACTTTTCACCTGCCAATTTGATGTCCATACAGGTTTCTGATTTATTTCGGCTGCATTCCAGTACTTTTGTTTTACATTTATTAATTTTAATCATGTATTCATTCCGTAAGACGGAGTCCATACCATTCAAAAACTCATTCAAATCCTCAGGGGTTTCGGCCAAGATGACGATGTCATCAGCAAATCTCAGAGTTGAAATTATTTCTCCTTGAATCTTCACTCCCACTTTAAATTTTTCTCCAATTTCCTTCATTGCTTGTTCAATGTAAAGATTGAAAAGTATGGGTGATAAGTTGCAGCCTTGCCTTACACCTTTCTGAATACCAGCTTCTCTCTCATGTCCTTCAGCTCGAATGACTGCTGTCTGGTTTCTGTATATATTGTATATCGCCCTCCTATCCCTGTACTTTATTCCAATAGATTTCAAAATGTCAAACAATTTAGCCCAATCAACGTTATCAAAAGCCTTTTCTAAGTCTACAAATTCCATGAACGTTCTCTTATTTTTCCTTATTCTACCTTTCAAAATCAACCTAAGACTTAGTACAGCTTCCCTTGTTCCAACATTTCTCCTGAAACCAAACTGGTCTTCACCCAACTCCATTTCTATCTGGCTTTCAATCCTCTTGTAAATTATTCTAGACAGGATCTTTGAAGCATGAGTAATCAAGCTGATTGTACGGTAATCTTCACATCTGTCAGCTCCCACTTTCTTTGGTATAGGGATAATAACATTCTTCTTGAAATCAGGGGGTACCTCACCTGTCTCATAAATCCTACACACCAAGTGAAATAACCTGATCAGACCTTCATCTCCTATGCAGCGTAGCAACTCAATCGGTATATCATCTATGCCTGGTGCTTTGTTCCTGCTTAAGTCCTCCAATGCTCTGTCAAATTCTGATCTCAATATTAAATCTCCTTTTGCATCCTCATCAATTTCCTCCTCCCTTTCCATTACATGATTCTCAATCTCCTTTCCCTTATACAAACACTCTATGTAATCTTTCCATCTCTCAACATTTTCTTCCCTATCTGTTAGAGGCTTTCCATTTGTGTCCTTTATTTTACAGCACGTATTCTTCTTTTCCCCAAAAGTATTCTTAATCCTTCGATAAGCTGTGTCTATTTTTCCTAATTTCAGACAATTTTCTATACATGCACATTTCTCTTTCACCATTCTTCTTTCGCTTCCTTGCACTTCTTGTTAACCTCATTTCTCAGACGCCTGCATTCTGCTTTCCCCTTTTCATCTCTTACATTCTTGTGTTTCCGCCTTTCGTCCATCAATTCTAGTATATCCTGAGTGATCCACGGTTTTTATCTATTCTTTCTTTCCTACCAATTTTTTCTTCTGCGGATTTTGTTATTTCATTCTTCAAAAGTGCCCATTCGTCTGCAATTGAAGTTGGTTTAGGGTTTTTCATTAGTCCTTCCTTTATACTCTTCTTGAATCTTTCGTTTACATCCTTCTCTTTCAGTCTGTCTATTGCCCACCTTTTTGGCTTTTGACTTTTCTTCAGTTTCTTCAACTTTAATCTGCATTTCATAACAACCAGATTGTGGTCAGAGTTTATGTCAGCACTAGGATATATTTTGCAATCCAAAATCTGGTTTCGAAACCTCTGCTTGACCATAATGAAGTCGATTTGGTAACGCCCTGTATCAGTACCAAATAGTTAGGCCCCTTGAAGCAGCAATCAACACCACAACATCTTTATTGGTTACTAAGATGGAAACACTTCTGGAATGTTTCGGAGGGGTAGACATTTTCAGGGATACCAATTCATCTTCCTCAAAGCCCTGACGTAGATAGAAATTCCATTTTATGTACGGTGGCATACATTTAAAGAATATAGAGCAAAACACAAAAAAAACTCCTGGAAGGGTATTGGATTATACCATTAAACTTTTCTGTGTGTAAATGACAAATATATCCTGTACTTGTTACAGTGTATCCTGAATGTTAAAGTATATTACGGGCACTTAATTATCCTGTGTTTTAGATTCCTCAACATTATGGAGGGCCAACCATCTATCAAATGTGAACCAGAAGAATTCCCTGAGATTGTAAGTTGTATTTTAGTTCCATATATTGTGTACGATTACTGATGGGCATGACAAATCTTTGTGTACTGTAATTAATAGGAATTATGTCATGTACTTAATACTACCAAATAGTGATGGTTGTAATTCTTGTTTTGAGGGGCCTAACATCTAGGTTATCGGCCTCCTACCAAATAGTAATCTGAATCTGTAATGTTTGCTTTTAATTTTCCTAATAATAACATTAACACCTCCGTTCTTCAGTCCATGATTTATTGGTCCTTGCATTCATTTTCTCAGCAAAATGGTGGTTGTTAATTACTGTTTTAAACTGGGGTCGATCTTATGTAATTTCTTCTGTGATTCCAATTTCTTGAAGTTCATTTTCTATTTCACCAAGCCACTGGTTCTTGACTATCATTGATAGAGCAAGGTTGAGAATCTGTTGGTCTACCTGCGATGGTTCATTCTGAGAATGTTACCTTAGAACTTAAAATGCCTTTTCCTGAAAGTGTCAGTGATCTTTTCAGAATGCTGATAAATTTCCCAAGGCTTTCGTTTCTCCCAGATTCCTTCTGAGCAGACTGGACCAAGGATTGTACTTTCTTGTTTCTCTATGACCTTACTAAGGGATCTACGGTACCTTCAATGATCAATGTTTCTGAGCCATATAGAGCTTCAGGTTTGATTACTGTGGTATAATGTCTTAGATGTTGATTTTTTAATTACATCTATAGGTATAGGCCTTCTGGAATGTTGAGATTCTCTCTTTGTTTTTGCGTCACGATTCAATCGTGAAGTAATGTACTATCCAGTCACTTGCCTGGAGGGAGTGTGGATAACGCAGGGAAAAATCACTCAGGATGGGTACTGTCAGTGGGATTCATACTGAATTGTTGTATCTGCCGTGGTGCACGGTGCAATGAACACGGCAATGCCGTGGGGTGTGAATTTATTTACTTGATGATTTTTTTCGCCGAATTTAGTCTTCAGCGGTTTTCTGTCTAGATGACGCGCGAATTCGTCTATGCATTTGGAGTCCGGTCTTAGGTACAATTTAGTGAAGTCTCAAGGACCTGAACTGCCTCTTGTCTATTGTTGGAAAGAATAGCTTGATCATCTGCGAATGCTAAACATTGCAGATGAATTTTATTTTTGAGTCGTCGGCCAATAGTTATTTGTTTTGTTCCCCCCCCCCATTTCCCCCCCCCCGCTCCTCCCCCCTAGTCCCCCGTCCTGTTATTCAAAGACACTATTGAACATTTTTGGAGATAGCCCATCTCCTTATCGAAGTCTTTGCTAATATGATTACGATCAGAAAGTTCACTTAAATTTAATTATTGAAGTTGTGGCTGTCAGTGTCTGTCGGATTATTACTCTTGTTTTCCTGTCAACTTTGAAATCTTCTAGAATATTGAATAGTGTATGTAGGTCTACTTAATCGTCCGCTTCCCTGAAGTCTCCAAAGTAAGCATTGTTTGCCTGGCTTTATGAATTTGCAAGATGATTTTGTGATTGTGAATTTATTCTGCACATGGCCTGTCATTTATGAATCATGCCTGTTATTCGCCAATTAGTTGATGAGTGTGGATTTCAAGTCTCGGGAATAATGCTTTAGAGAGAATTTTGTACGCGAGTGATAGTGAGGATATTTTTCCATAGGTATTAATGTATGTTCTTTCCCTTTCTTAAATTAGTGGGTGAACTAGATTGCAATTCCTGTCTTCAGAAATTTTCTCCATATATCTACAAGAGTTACTTGACATTTTTTAGTTCGGCTTTCAGCTCTTAATTTCAATATTTTAGTTTTCATTTGAGCTTTGTTATTTGTAAGTTTAGTTTATGGGTACTTGCTTGATTTCTTCTAATGAAGGCAGTTCTGAATCTGGATTAGGAATCCGTTTCTCAAGTCAGATTTGTTCTTCAGGAGGATCGTAGGTTCAAAGGTCGTGGAAGTCATCTGTGACAAGTTTGCAGTTTTCCTTTTTATTTCAGGGCCTCATCCGGATGTTGTAAGTTATAAACTAGGTGCTTGGTAGTGTGATGGTTCGTCAGCAAATGTTCTGTAACAGTTCCTTGTACTGTTTTTTATGTAATGTGTGTTTTTCAGATCTGATGATTCTCGAGGCTTCTTTCTGGTCTTTGAAGAATTCACGCCAATTTTGTTCCTATTTCATTGGAACTGTACCTTTGAAAGGTTTGAATTAGAAGGTCTATGGCCTTGTCGCTGGTCTTGTTCAACCATCTGTCTTAACGTTTTCGAGAATGAACACCAATACGCTCCCAATAGTGTATTTTCTAGTGCCATCTATTTGACAGGATTTTGGCCTTATCGCTGTTCTTGTTCAACCATCTGTCTTAATGTTTTCGAGGAAGAACACCAATAATCCGGGAAACTCCCAATAGTGTATCTTCTAATGCCATCTAAATGACAGCATTTTGGTTCGTGATATTTGCAAGGAGATTGTTTGAATTTGGTTTTAAGACATTTCAGATCAATTCGAGGATATTTTGAATGTTCTCACTTTGGGTCTGTCAGGTTGAAACTTAACTTAAATTAAAGATAAATGATGATCAGAGTAAATAATTCCTTTTTATACTTCAAATTCACAATAATGAATATTATTAATATTATTATTAAGAATTGTTCTTCAGGAGGATAAAAGGTCATGGAAGTAATCTGTGAGAAGTATTATTTCTAGGGCCTCTTCCGCATGTTTATGACTTAACTACGGGCTTGGTAAGGTCATTGTTCATCAGCAAATGTTTTGTAACAGTTTCCTGCTATTATAATAATAATAATAATAATAATTATTATTATTATTATCATCATTAGCTCTTATTCTTCAACTTTTACATATAGTCATGCTTGTTTATTACTTCCCTGGATTTGAATGAGCAGCCACCGTCTGATAGGCCGGTCTGGATGAAAATTGAGGAACCTGATGATGCTTTTGAAGATGGAAGACCCATAACTCAGAGTGCATTTGTTAAAGAAGAACTTGATTTCCAGGTGATTGTGTACATTATTTCCTACTTTCGATAATTCTCAATTTTTTTCAAAGTTATGTAGTTCTAAACATTTCATAAAAACTTCGTCACACATATTTCCAAAGTTTCTCTCTACAATATCTGGCAAATACACATCAAGCATCATTTTTATACCTAACTTATTCAATATACACATCTCTTCAATTCTGTGCTGTTTTTCAAGTCATTTTTATATGCTTTTTTAACAAGATTTTTGTAACAGATCTGATTTTTTGTGAAATTTTGGTATGGTACTACACAGTTCCTTATCCTGTTCCACGCTGGGGAAGGTCACAGTGTTCTAAATATTGACTTTAAATAGCTTATTATAATTAATACGTCATGCACTCTATGTTATTAATATTGCGCATTGAGTGAGATCGCTCCCTTGGACTGTTTATTTATTATTTCGTCAGATGTCTATAATAATTGAAGCCTGCCCTACAAGAACGTTGTATATCAGAAATTGAGCATGTTGAGATTTTCGGTTAAGAAGGTCGGATATCATCACACCGACCCTTTGCAAACCTAATATTAGTCAATTTGAAAAAAAAAAAATGGACAGAAAATTTTGGGTTCTAAAGGTGGCTTCCCTGCAAGAAAGTTGTATATCAACAAAGATGGCGAATGTTGGCAATTTGAATGTGTCGCCAAGCTCTCTTTTAGCTCTGATTAATAGCAGGTAAAGGAAGATAAATCAATTTCAGTGGAAGAACAATGTGCGGAAGCGACTGAAGAATAGTGGAAAAGCTTATACAGCAACTTCAGAGCGTGCAGTTCAACAAAATCATCACCCAAGTCACACAAGAGAAGAACGTTGTATATCAATAAGCTGGGTGGTGGCATAGCACTTCCAGGAACGTGTTATGATTATAATGCTGCTACAATTTGTATGTAATCCCTTGATTATCACAGAATTCTTTTAGCCTATTTTCAATTATGTAAAACAAGTAAGCTAATGAGATCACCTTTTGTCCATGTGTGTCTGTCCCAAAAAATCTATACGGCTGGATAGATTTCAATAAAACTCGGTAAGGTCAAAGTACTATTTCGTTCGATCACGACCATGCCCTTGCCATTTATTACGTCTCACCAATCCAACATGGTGGCTGTGCAAAATATTTCACAGGCATTCTATATCTCCGCAATAATTACTGATATCGCCCTTAAATTCCGTACGATGATAAAGGGCACAACTATAAGTTGACCTATGTGACTTTTAAAAACCTGTTAAGTACAGAACGGACATGGCGGCCAAGTGAAGTTGAAACATTTAAATCGACTTTTCTCGCGATTCAACTACCCGTGTGCAGTGAAACATGATACAGCATATTTTTATACACATTGTAATGCACTGACATCTAATTTAGTTCAATTGTTTACATAACCTCAAGATGGCGGCTGTGCGAAATTTTAAAATTAAGTTTTCATTTCTTATGTCCTAATCATGCGATCGAAGTCAACATTTGAATAATGAACCTACGCAATGATCGTCATCTAATAGTACATAACTCTATGGCCTCCATATAAATATCGAACATGGCGACCATCCAAAATTTTTATACGGTTCTCAATATGCCCATTTTATTTTCTTGTTTTGTGCATGCCTTGTAAGCAATACAACAGTCCATTCCATATAATATTATGTATCTGAGGATTATTTTTCTTTATTTCTTACCCATAGGCAATGGTTTGTGATATACAACGTTCTAGGTCTGTTGTGATGTACAACTTCCTTGCAGGAAAACTGCACTAAAATCATGGCGAGTCCTATATACTGCCATTTAAGAGATATATATTCCTTTAGTGTTGGAAGAGAGACTGTATAGACCTGTATTTAACATTATCTCGGTATTAGATTAGGCACAAGAAGTTTTCTTTTAATACTGAAAAGTTAATAAATATATATAACGTTCTTGTAGGGCAGGCTTCAATTTTAAAGTGGTTATTTATTGTCCTTTTTGAAACTACCTTGAATAATTATGACAAAACTTGCATCACCTGTAAGGTTAAGTCGTGCAGCTAAATTAGGTAGGAACTTCGAATAATCCTTGGCATATTAGTAAGTGTGTGCTAGTGAAACTCGGACACTGGGTATTGAGGTTTTGAATTGTCTTTAACTTCATGTCCGCTCGCACATGATATGCGACTGTAGGTTATCATATAATCATCTAATGTTGACAGTTACTGATTTTTGGAAATCGTTCTTGAGGAAGGTTCAGAAATGCAAGTATGTTTTACATATTCAAGATCGTATTTGTTTTCATCTTGAATCAAACACCTATTTGAATTTTCTTAAAATGAAAGACAAATGTATCTATTTAATTGGTGAATTTATAACACTGTAGCTACATGAAAGTATTGGATTCTGAGAAATAAAATATTTTGTGTTCTGATAGCTGCATATACATCATAAGTAATAGGTAAGCTATTCTATTGTATTTTTGTCTTGCGAAACATTCAAAACCTTGAAGGTATAAGTCAGAAAAATATAAATGATGTTAAAGTCAGCTAATGAGCACCTAAAGTCAGCTAATGAGCACTTAACGCAGAAAATTTCAGCTTCAGGTTTGCTGTTCTAACCTTATCAAATTTCTTAAAATTATTCATTGAGTTGAGAACTAATCCGAGATATATAGAACTAGATGAATGTCTGTCGTGCTTACGTGTGTACAAAATATATTTCTTATGCCTCGTGAGGTACATTATTAACAAATTGGTGTTTCTCTGTAGGGAGCACATACCATGGAAGGTACTGCAGACTTCAAGGAAGTTACTATCCATGAGAAAGTGACTGCAGAGATAGTCCCATTAGTCAAGAAGGAAACACCATCTTCATTGAGAGGCGGAGATGCGAGAGTTGTAAGTGCCTAATTATCTTGAGGGTTGTTAAGTCATGTTATATTCTTAATGATATCTGATGTTCCTCCAGCAAGTGTGGCTGATATTTGCAAAGGCTTGTGAGGGGATCATTTGCACTGATCAAAGATTTCGGAATTAATATGAAACCTGAATGTAATTGTAGTAATTTCTGGGGCCTTCTTTGGATTTTTAATATTTGGTTCTTGTTTGTTGCAAATCATCAAATTCCATGCATGATTTGCTTCTCCTATTTTGTTTTGAAATTTTGTAGATTATCATAATAGTAGGAAATAAAGAGCGGTTCTGGCACAGGGGCTAATGCGCAAGATGGCCGCCGCGCAATCAGTCCTATGTTATTCTTATGGAGGGGTCAGTCAGAGCTGGCACAGGGGCTAATGCGCAAGCTGCCAAGCCCTGAGACCGTGTATAATGTCACAGGGGGAGGTAGTGTAGTTGCTAAATGGAATATTTATTGTTTTTTTATTATTATTAATAATTTTATTAGGTAATTATTGACTGAAAGCTTGCCAATTTTCCAATTCCCCATTTTCAGTTTTTTTTATATCAGTCTTAAGTTATTCAATTTCATAATATGGAAACATGGATTTTGCATTTTGTTGTTTGCACATTTATTAATTTCACAATTACCCATTTACAGTTCTTAAAATGTCAGTTTAAAGTTTTTCAATTTCATGACATAGAAACATGGATTTTCCAATTTGTTGTTTTCACATTTATTAATTTACCAAATTCCCATTTACAGTTTTTAAAATTTCAGTTTAATGTTGTTGTTTTTTTCTATTTGTTAATATGGAAACATGAATTTTTCCAATTTGTGTTTTACATGTTCATTTTGCATTAGGAGTGGAGAGAGGTGGGTAGTAATTAAAAATGTGCAAGCAGTGTCCATTGTTGACAGGTCATTGTTGACGAGTCCTTTTCATACAACAGAAAAGTGAGTTCATGTTTCGCATGCATTACCTAAAATGTAATACCACGCAAGTGTTTAACATTTTACAACTAACCTGTTAGTATGATTTGCACACTATAAAGCTGTTCTGGTAATAGAATTATTTAGCGTTGGCTGTTATATTAAATATGTACAGTTGAAAGTGTTAGAAAAGTGGTAGAAATTTGGTAGCAAAGTGGTAGACAATTGGTAACAAAGTGAAAAGTGGTAGCAAAGTAGTAGCAAAGTGGTAGAAAAGTGGTAGAAAAGTGGCAGAAAAGTGGTAGCAAAGTGGTAGAAAAGTGGTAGCAAACTAGAAAAGTGGTAACAAAGTGGTAGAAAAGTGGTAGCAAAGTGGTAGCAAAGTGGTAGAATAGTGGTAGAAAAGTGGTAGAAAAGTGGTAGCAAAGTGGTAGCAAAGTGGTAGAAAATATTACATGTATTGTTAAGAAATAGTTTAAGCGGTTACATGGATTCATTACACAATAATTTTAGCATGACAAAGCTCATTTTCTATATTCAATAGTTCTTTCTCATATTTAGTATGACCAGTTTACACATTTATCAATTTCACAATTTCCCATTTACAGTTCTTAAAATGTCAGTTTAAAGGTTTTCAATTTCATGATATAGAAACATGGATTTTCCAATTTTTTTTTTCATTTATCAATTTACCAAATTCCCATTTACAGTTTTTAAAATTTCAGTTTAATGTTTTTTTTTTCTATTTGTCAATATGGAAACATGGATTTTTCCAATTTGTGTTTTACATGTTCATTTTGCATTAGGAGTGGAGAGAGGTGGGTAGTAATTAAAAATGTGCAAGCAGTGTTCATTGTTGACAGGTCATTGTTGACGAGTCCTTTTCCTACAACAGACAAGTGAGTTAATGTTTAACATGCATTACCTAAAATGTAATACCATGCAAGTGTTTAACATTTTACAAATTAGCTTATGTGTTAGTTTATGTGTGGGGTCTTATGCTGGGCATTTTGTGTTGGCTTATTTGACAAGTTATTTTGTCAATGCATTTAGTGGATTTTTCTCTCGGTCTTGGAAAGTATATCAGTCCATTTTATCACAACATAATGCTTACTGCCATGTTTGTAAGCAACAACAACACACTAAACTTTCAAAAAAATCTTAAGTACTCTAAGGTACTCTCAACTCGTACTCTTACCTCTATCCCATGCCAAGTCAAGAACATTATTTTTTTCCAAAAAAAGAAAAGGTGAATGGGGGAAAGTAGACTATATGTTTAAACTAAAAAAAATCATATAAAGTCATATGTTAACTCTAACACCTACGTTTATCCCATTCTTAGTCGAAAAATATTATATTTTTTTAAATTTTTCTAAAAAATATTTGGAAAGTAGGCTATATTTTTGAAAACTAATCATTCTATAAAGTCATATATAGACTCAACCAATGGCTTTTATATCCTTAATCGTTAGAACAAAATATGGAATTTTTGTCATTTTTTCCAAAAATGTTATTTTTTTTAAAATGGACTATATTTTGGAAACTAGGAATTTTACAAAAAAGTGTGTTTGACATAAATGACAGGTATTTACCCCTTCTACCCACAAACCAAGTCCCAGATCTCTGGGACAAAATCCAAAAATGTTTAATTGTGAAAGTAGGCGATATTTTGAAAACTTATCATTCTAAAAAGTCATATATAGACTCAAACAAATGTTCTTTAAGTTATTTAACGTTAAAACAAAATTTAACATTTTTTTCATTTTTCCGAAAAAAGTCCAATTTTCAAAATTGTCTATATTTTGGAAACTAAGAATTTTACAAAAATGTTTGTTTAACGTAAATGAAAGGTCTTTCCCCCTTCTACCCCAAAAATAAATTTCAGGACCCTAGGACAAAAACTGTGCAGTAGTGTGTTTTGATCGGTTCAAGGCCCACCGCCACCGCTCCACCGCCAAGATGGCGGCCGCCATTTTGTTAGGTTAGGCTAGGTTTAGTTAAGCTACGGCTAGCCACTACACCATAAAGTGGGGTAATATAAGGCTGGTCTTGATTGTACATGATCAATCAATAATTACCTAATAATAATAATAAATAATAATAATAATAATAAATATTCCATTTAGCAACTACATAGCCAACCTCTCCCTGGGTTCATTTACATGCCAACATGATATGACATGCGTGTCTTAATTTTTGTCGTTTTTTCAAAAATCACTTACCACGACCAAGGGCGAACCTGCAAGCTTGGGGTTAGTAGTCCGACACGATAACCACTCACCCACCGTGGCAAGCTATCAGTCAATAATTACCTAATAAAATTATTAATAATAATAATGAAAACAATAAATATTCCATTTAGCAACTACACGGCCGACCTCCCCCTGTGACATTATACACGGTCTCAAGGCTTGGCAGCCCTCTTGCGCATTAGCCCCTGTGCCAGCTCTGACTGACCCCTCCATAAGAATAACATAGGACTGATTGCGCGCGGCGGCCATCTTGCGCATTAGCCCCCGTGCCAGAACCGCTCTTTATTTCCTACTCATAATATTTAAGGGATTCTCTATATACTCTAATCTCGCTTCAAATTCCGCGACACAGAAATAGTTTCTAAAACTTCAGACTACCTCGCCAGAATACTGTGACACATTTATTAATTTCTGCGTAACATGTATACGAAAATTGAGTACCAACATATGAATGCAATATTGAGGCTGCTAGTAAATAATGTTGAAATTCTTAGGAAGACAGCCTTTCTCAGATAATCCAGGCCATTTTCTGTCCTTTAACTGGGCATGGTATGTCATGCAGTTAACCAATTACACAGAACAATACCAATAACTTCACAAATGAAACAAGGGAACAGTCTATCACAAATGACTAGGTTTCTATTCATGTTTGTTGTTAGTTCCTTCGGAGTGAAGTATCACGACTTGTGGTTGTGATTCCTCTTAAAGATGGAGGTCTCGTGGCTCATGGTCGCTAGATTAATGGTAAAACGTAAAACTAGAAGCTTTCCTCCTATTAAAAACAAGTATTCCATGAAGTTTGTCTTGTATATGCAACTGATGTGAGTGAAATGGCCACAGATTGTGTTATGGTACTGACCATGTTATCGGTAGATTGCTTCCTTATCCTCATACACTGCTGGTAATCTGATGCAAAGGCGAAAACTTCAATCTCACCTTCTTTGTGTTGTTTGTTGCCTATATCCTGGGGTGAATGAAGTGCTGCATTGCTTGTAGGGCCTCTTCATACTGCGCATGAGCTGAGATACATGATGCGTGTAATATAATAAGTATGAAAGAAGGTGTCTAAAGCCATATTGTGCATCTTGATAGAGCCACCTTTCATCAAACGTTTGATCTTGATCAGCATAGATGGATCTACAGACGTTACTAAACAGTCACAGCTAGTTGGTATTATCCATTGTGAAACTACAGACATTACTAAACAGTCACAGCTAGTTGTTACCTTCCATTATGAAACTACAGACGTTACTGAACAGTCACAGCTAGTTGTTAACTTCCATTATAAAACAACAGACGTTACTAAACAGTCACAGTTAGTTGTTACCTTCCATTATGAAAGAATTTGGGGAATTAATCATCCAGAAGGTCAGGATATCTGCATATCTCTTGAAGAAAAACCTGAAATTAATTACATGTGATTATGATATTTATATTGTTACGGACTGTTGAAGTAGAAGGAAACTTATTAGACCGAGGCCTGGTGTTTGTAAAAAAATATTTATATTCAGATTCCATACTTTTAATACCGTGCCAAACAATCCTGATAAGATGTTAAGTATTATAAGTTCATTAAATTTCTCCCTACCATGAGTATTCTTGGGATCAATATTGCTTTAGGAACACAATACAGTAAAACGCACAACACACTATGCAATATTTCTTTACTCAACATTCATCAACTTTGCTTGATTATTATGACAGATATTAACGCTATATATTAACAGTGAGTTACTGCACCAACACCACTAAGTCTCAACACACTCACACTCAATGCTAGTGATAATCTGCTAGGCCCACACTTGGCATATGTGTAGGATCTGAAATGAATTCTGATTTGAACTTTACAAACTTTTCTGTCTTTGCCATGTATCCGTTGACAAAAGAAAACTCTATGAATGCGAAGTTGAATTAACTTCAGTATGTTATTTATTCCTTGATTTCTTCAGTTCAAGTTTACAAGTCGTATGTAACACATAATTCTACCTATGCAAAGGGAAACATATTTGTGAAACAAGTCATATTGACCATGTTAGGGATATTAAGATTGATGACTGTCTTATTCCGGACATCGTTCCACGTATCGGATGAGAAATAACATCTTCAGATCTGGAAGAGTTAACACCTTCATGCGTCCTTACAAGACATGACATCTCCTTATCAGCTATTAGCATTTTGGGATTAGGAGTTTTATTTTCACTACTGTATTGATGACAAGCTGAAGTGCTTATCTGTTAGCTTTTGTATAGTACAGAGAGTATGAGCCGTTTTGATGCAAGGATGAAGAACTGAGATATCTAATCACCTGGGACTTGAACCTGGGACCACCGACAATGTACAATGTTGTTCTGATCACTGGGCTAATGGGGGATGCACCTTTATTATATTATGTGAAGCTAACATATGTTTGCACTCGGTACCCACTGTGGACTTAGGGTCAGAAAAAACAATTGTATTAGGATTTCTGTATTCCTCTCAGAGATCCACTCATGGGGGCTAAGCAGTTGCCTTACAGGTACATGCTGGGATTGTTTTAACTTATGACCGTGATTACCTCCATCCCAATCCTGAGCATTGCTATAACATGCTCTTGGTCTTTTGTGTATACTCATTACATAATTGAAGATATGAGATAAAAGTAAGAATCATACGAAGAAAATATTTGATAATACTTAAGTCCACTTATTTTAACTTATGGTACGTTCTGAAGAAACCCTCCTTCTTAGCACATTTCTTATAGTTGTTTCTCTTCTATCTCTTAATATCCCTATTTCTGCGGTGTTAGGGAGGAGGTGAAATTAATTTTGAACTTTTATGTGGCAGTGGTTTTTACAGCCGTTCGCCCTTTTGTTCAGCCTATAAGAGTTGTTAATGGGGATTGGTATTATTGAAATATGATTAGGAGTCTGAAGAAAGCGACCATGGTCTGTTAAGTGTTCCCGTCCTAACGTTGAATGGAGATGAAAATTGGGAACTATGAACAACCTTTTCAAGGATTTTTGTTGGTAGGTATTTTGCCCAGTCATCTTCTGACAGTAATCACATGGCCTGGCACATTTAAGCTCTGTAATGGTTGAAAGTAGCTCAGCCTTTTTTCTGTTCTAAGGCAGGAACTATAAAGGGTGGATTCAATATATAAGTTTCAAACTTGCATTCATAAATTTCTGTATGTCAATTAATACCAACGATGCCTGGAATCCCTTACTGAAAGCATTCTAAATGACGTGTGACTAAATATATAAATACATTTGAAATAGACTTCGCTATTAATAAGTTACTACAATTTCTTCCCCGGCTTGTACCTACCTTGCAAACTATGTGCTACCGTTCACCAGTAGACTTATTACTAGCATTGTGTAGCAGCAACATACTCCACAATAAATTCTCTCTAGAGGCATATAATTTATGTACTTACACTGAATTGTTTTGTAATTTTGCTTTAATTTCAGTGTTTTGAGATAAATGTGTTGTATAATATTGTAAATGTAAGATGTCTGACCTTCATTCTCGAAAGATGGGATGGTACAAATATTGAGGATATAGTCGCTTTTTACTTAATGATAGGTGGATGTGTTAGATCCTAACGCCTCCTAAAACCTTCCAGTTAAAATGTAAAAATACATTCATTTGTCCTCAATCCTTAAAGCGATTACTTCCAGTAAGACAGTGAGTCAGCATTTTGTTATCTTGAGTAGATTGTGTATTATAAGTTTTAGAACTAGGGAAGACATAACCACTTCACTTCAACTCTGCTGTGATTTACAATTACATAGTTTGCTGTTCGTGTAAAAAGTATTAGTGATGCCAAATAAATAAAATAATTAATCAATTCACTTTATTCCTAGGACATGAAAGAAGAAATCCAGGATGGGGAAAGTGCAGCAAGTGGAAACCATTCAAATGAGTAAGTGTACAACATATGAGGAAACATGTTATTTAACTTTTGTGTATGCATAACTGAATGTTTTGGATACGAATAAGTTTTGTTTGCAACGTCAGATATATCTCGCATTTTACTGCTTGGCTCGTCAAAGCAGATACATTATTGGTATTAACTTAACTCTTCACTTGCCCACGAATTATTGTTCGGAAATCTCTCTGTCTGGAAGTATTTGAGCGAAGTTCGTTAGCCTGGTTGGTTCCTTAGTTTAGGGGCTGTGACAATGCGGTCATGTAGCTCCGAGTACTTAGGGTGTCTGTAGAATCTGTCCGACAACCGGGTTTAATTGTGATGGTTGTATTTGTGTGTGTTATCTGTTTTCAATTCAATTAAGGACTGCAGACATTCAATTTTTTCAAGTAGCTAATACTTTTGCCGCCAGTTTCCACCGTCAACGACCACTAGGTCCGATATAGGTTACCAGATGCCACCGCAGTCGGCTCCTGGTGACGAACGTTGGAACCTAAGAGCGTAAGTCAAGTGTTTAACCTATAATTTAGCTTCACACAGGTGTAATTAGTGGAAGATTCTGTAACATGCCATAAATCTATGACATGGGACCGCCGGCTTTACTTCCGCTCCAAAGGAAGGCATACTGAGGGATTCTAACGCTCTTAAAAATTCCGACGGGTTTGAACTCGCGATCTTGGGCATAGACGCTCAGCATGCTTCCAACTACGCCAGAAATGTTCAATAACTCAAATACTAATGAAGCTATATAAATATTTATTAGCACAATAGATGCCAGCAACTCTCTTTGTAATTGATTAAAATCTGGTAATGTTATGATGAAAACTTTGAAAGTTAAACATTCAGTCATACCTCCCCTTAATGGAGACTTATCTGGCAATGAGGCAGACTTTGAGGTCTTGCAGGAGGAGAACAGGATCAAGGTTGAAGAAGTGGAGAGGGTGGTAAATAAACACGAATGCTTCAAAGCGGCAGGGTTAGTTGAATTTCAGCCAGAAATTGTAAATGGGAAAGCAGGGCTGAAATGGTTGCTTAGGATAATCGAATTCGCGTGGGGTTTTGGAAATATACCCTCACACTAGAGAAAAGCAGTAATTACACCAATTTATAAGGAAGGTTACAGAAATTATAGTGGGCAAGGTGTATTCAGGCATTGTAGAAAGGAGAACAATTTGCCGAGAGTAAGATGGATGCTCAACATTTCAGTATGCGTCAAGTTACTGAGAAATGAGAGGAAGGGACAGTTGTGTTTGTGTATCTAGAGAAGGTGTACGATAGAGCACCTGTGGGAAGGTATTAATAGGAGTGTGGCGAGGCTTATGGGCCATTTGTTGAACTGGCTGGGTGAATTTCAAGGTGAGTAATCTGGCCTATTCGGATGACCCGGTTGTAATGACGGCCTCTGTTGAAAGTTTGGAAGCCAATATGTTTGAACTTGAACAGAAATGTGGGGAGTATGGTATGAATATCAGCATTGCAACAATTGGGAAGAAATGCAAGAAAGTAGAATGCTAGGTGGAAAGAACAAAATTGGAGCAATGGAACATTTATTAATTCTGAATTAGACCAGAACGTGGCTTTTACATACTCTGTTTCATCTTCTGGGGGACATTACCTATTCAAATTAGTAACCATGGTCACCACTGCACCTGAAATACGTGCTAAATTATGTAAGTATGTGTTTTTATTTATTGCACTTTTTACATGAGCAACCATGTTCCAACCGCGTTTGAATTGCATTAAACTGTCAACAAGGTGCTCACACCAAGGCGCACGCATTGTTGCCAACATGTGGGATACAAAATACCCCACACTTATTAAAGATTATTGGTGCGTGACAAAAAAAACGAGATGTATATATCGCTAACGCAGCTTGCAGGCAAAAACCATTGTCAAAACTCATTGGATTAGACAAAACGAAGCTTTGGATTGGATTCCGCCTAACAATAATTGGTCTAGGATTAAAATATTGTGCTAGGCAAAAACCATAGGTTTGGGTGAATATTATTGATGAGTTTCTATCCCCATTGTGCGTGACAAAATGAAAATGAGAGATGTAGAATCAGAGTCTAACTGCTAATAAGGGATATAGGAGGCGACTTGTTTGGAATTACAGGCTTGCAGACTAGACCGGACGCTCAATAGGAAGATCGGGTAGGAAACATGACTGTCGCACTGGGACCCAACCCCATCATGAAGGACCCTCTCCCGCACGATAGTGTTTAGGAATCCATTAAAAACCACATTTTTAAATGTAATTGTTTAAATCAACTTCAGAAAAACGTTTTTTAAAGTTTTTTTTATAATGTAAAACGCCAGCAAACAGCCAAGCTGCAATACAAAACCTTAATGAATAAGCTTCGAACACAAAAAATCAAGCTACAATACTGGAAATACAATCAATACAACACGTTCATAAATGAGCTTCGAAATCAAGTTGAGACAAAAATCAAGCTACACAATCAGCTGTTAAAACAAAAGTTTTTTTTGCAAGCCGAGAGCTCTTGGTTGCGAATATGACAATGACTTTTTAAAAATCATTATCCCACTCACTTGCAATGATAAGTGAAGCCCCCAGACGATCACCACCCATGGTGCGCAAGTCTGTTTTTACGCGTTTAAGCTTGGAAAAGGAGACTTCATTCGAAACGCTCGCTACTGGGAGAGTGCCAGCAATTTTCAAGATAAAATACAAATTTGGGAAGACACTTTTAAGTTTAGCTAAACAAAACGCTCTGAAAATCTCAAGAAGGCTGCCAACATTACGCGGTCCATCTCTTTCCTTGCTATATTCATCTTCCTGATTCGCTTGTGCTTCGTTTTCCACTTCCTCCTCTACCTCACTGTTACACACATCTTGATGAAGATCTATCTCCGGTACCGTTATGATGTCGCCGTCTGTTTCATCATCAAAAGCAACTATCCCCTAAACCGCCTAGATCCTTATCCTCCGTCCAAATCTGATTCCGATTGCACGGGCTCGGATGACACAGGCTCATCATGATGTCTCTCATGTAGAGGTATTGATTTTAGAATACTCTCAAAGCAACGGGAAAATGCTATGTATTCTTTCATCGCCCCTTCATCATCAACGAATTGGCCATAAACTGATTTGATACAAGCAAAGGCATACACAGGCTTACTTTCACTATTTTCTCGAACTTGAGTTAAGCGGGCTTTAGACAACAACGCCGTGTCTTTCAGGAGTCCCAAGAACAATTTTGTCATTATTGGTCTCACCCATGAGACGCTTTTTCTTGACTCACGACAATGTCCACAGATTCAAGGAAAGTGTGAACCCTAAAGATTTCTAGAGGGTCAGCAATAGGCTCATCGTTTGCTAACTCACCTTCTTCTCTCTCAGACAACTAGTTTGGTTTAAAGGCACAAACTCAGTGTTAGATTTCTGCATGAAATCTTCAGCTTCCGACTTGATAGAATTAATATTTTTTCGCAGTTTTGCAAGCCATGCTAAATTTGATTCAAGCACGGTCATAGCTGATAAAAGATTCATATCTGGGCATTGTTAATTTTTTGTGAACGGATCAACAATTGCAAATATTCTTACAAAAGCTGCTGTGTAGACAAATATTTATTGGCGAAATAAGTGATCAGTCCAGCGGTTAGGGGCTGCAGCTTCATAATCTCCTGGTCCTTCAATACGCCTTATTTCTTCGAGAGTTTCAATCACGGCACCATGAGTCAAAAGCACTGTATCTATAGCCCTCGAATGGGACATCCACCTAGTGGTAGTAACCCTTTCCAATCTCATAGTGTTCAGTTTGCATTTTACTGTACACTTCAATTCGTAGCTTGGACCTACTTATAAAAGGAAACAATGTTTCTACGGCATCCAACGAAAATCCTACAGCATTAATAACAACCGGATGTGCCCAGCACCAGATATATACAGCCATACGATTAACTTCTTGAATCAAACCTTGTAGACCATTGTATTCAGCACGCATGTTTGCGGCGCCGTCTTGCGATTGTCCAACAAGCTGAGATCTCCAGTTAAGTCCGCACTGAGTGCACAAGTTTTCGAAAGTACTGTATCCATTAAGGCTTTACCTGTTGTAGAGGGTGATTCTACAAGACCTGTTTTATCATCAGCATACCTTACAATAAAAGACACTTGTTCCTTTGTGGAATGTCGAACGTACTATCGCAAGCCATGCTAAACATTTTTGCATCCTCTATTTCTTTGGATACTTTATTGGTGATGAACGTACAAATTGCGTCAATCAATTGGTTTTGTCGCCGCCATGATATTGTACCCTTATAAGGAGTGGAGATACTGGCGTGATGCGATATTTGAATTGAGCGCGCTGAGGCGAGTCCAAGGTCGCGGCAAGCTGTCGACTCGCCATGTTTTGAAGCGAGCGCGTGGCCCAAGTGACGGAGCACAATATACTTGTTTGTATTCAGATAAGGAAGAGGAATGCATCAGCACTTCGGAATTCTATTTGGTATTATTCTCCTGTTTAATTTATGAAGTTTCAATTGATATAAGAAACCTTCTAGTATATTCCACCGTGGGAACCAATAGGACCGAATGCATCACATTACGTTATGCAACTGCAGGTATCGATATTTGACCTTGATGTCGTATAAAAGCCAGCTCTTGGAAGGCCAAGGTAGCATTCAATCAGTGTTGATCAGCTTTGATCAGTGGTGCTCACCTGTTATGATTCGTATGACGTTACGCCGTCGTAATTCTGCGAAAATACTCCGTTAGGCTAGACCTCTATTATAAAATACTTAAAATAACATCTCCACGTTACTCTGCTCGTATGTCGGAAGACATAGTTTAATTTTTATACCATTGCTTGGAAAGGAAAGTGCCTTTGTGCTTCACCACAACTTATTATTATTATTGTTATTCATGTGCTTGTGAAAATTCATCATTGCGGGAATATTGGAAGAATTGAAGGTATGTGGATATGGGCTTGTTTACACGCAACTGTCTGTAAACTTCCACCCAATGCTTTATATTTATGAACTGGAATTATGTCAAATTTATGAACTGGAATTATGTCAAACTGTGAAGTGATTGTGTGCGACTATAAGAACTTATTCAATGTCATATTGTGGAAAACTTCGTGCTTGAAACAGAACAGGCATATCTGAGATATTATATCACATGGATATTGTTATTATTATCAAGCCACGTAATATTTCACTGGTTATAATTGAGACAGTCAGAATAAATGGCTATTCAAAAACGTTGGACTACAATATCGAAATGCCGAGTGTGCGTTTGTTGGAGGAGTCCAGGACGACCCCCTAGGATTATGACGTTACGACCCAACTGTTCCAAAATTATGGTCGGTTAGAAGAGGCACTAGGTGAGGCGAGCGATACCAGGATTGCCCGAAGGGGTACCAGAAGTGATGCCTGTTATGGGCATATGCCTGTGGAAGTGAAGGCAGCATGAGGCAAATGCTGGGATACGACTCTTCCATAGCGTGGAGCCATCACGTGTCCGTGGTGCCAGGTTCTGACCCGCACCGAGGGATGATCCTCCTCCACAGGACATCTAAGGTAGAAGCCTTCCGACTTATGTGAATCTTATTTTTGGGCCATCAATTTCCATAATTTCCGTTATAATCCGTTAATTTCCTTAGTCGTCATTAATCTTCATTATATTATATTGGTTGCATATTATGCCAGGCGAATACTTTGATTTATTCTTAGACTTGTAGGTGTGGTGGATCCTCAAAATTTCATTCTTTAATAATAATAATAATAATAATAATAATAATTATTATTATTATTATTGAAGCCTCCGTGGCTTAGGTAGCAGCACGCTGGCCTCTCACCTCTGGGTCCGTGGTTCAAATCCCGGTCACTCCATGTGAGATCTGTGCTGGACAAAACAGAGGCAGAGAGGTTTTTCTCCGGGTACTCCGGTTTTCCCTGTCAAAATTTCATTCCAGCAACACTCTCCACTATCATTTCATTTCATCTGTCATTCATTTATTCATTGCCCCAGAGGAGTGCGTCAGGCCTCGGCAGCCGGCACAGTTCATATCCTCGCCGCTAGATGGGGGCTTCATTCATTCCATTCCTGACCCGGTCGGAGACTGGAAGCAGGCTGTGGATTTTCATTTCATTATTATTATTATACGGAATGTCCTACCCCTTTGCATAAAAGGCAGCAGGATTATGACACCTTGAAAGCATTTACACTATTTTTAACACGTCTTGATTATCATAAAATACGAATTCCATAATCATAATAATAATAATAATAAAATCTCTACAAACTTATGTTGCAGGAACACTGAATTTCAATAAAAAATAATGAGTGTAATATTCCATGAGGAAAATGATAATTGATAAATGTTAAATTATGATATGTTTAATTGTTTAAGAGCATGGGATCTCATGATATTTAGATAGAATTGGACATTCTTGAAACGAAGCCTTATGATTCTGCATCTAAGTGGAACAGTGTTGGTATTGGTATACTTGTCTTATCCCCGATTCACTTATGTGGTATCTGAGTTTAGCTCAGGTGGTATTTTGGCTTTCACGGCCAGTGAATTAAAACTCAGCAATTCCTCTAGGTTTGTACCGTGTCTTGTGTGGGGTTTCGCCTAGGTCACCAAGCTGGCTCATCGGCGGGCTCTTGGTGTCTCCGCCCGGACCCCACAGGAGTTAAGAACTGCGCACTACCTCCCTTTATATAGAGTGCAACTGCACTACTTTACTGCGAGAACTAAAAGCTCAAGCCGCCTTAACCTCCGTATGAAGGCTTCCAAAAATGTGGTATTTTGGCTTTCACGGCCAGTGAATTAAAACTCTAAATTCTTCTAGGTTTGTGCCGTGTCTTGTGTGGGGTTTCGCTTAGGACACCAAGCTGGCTCATCGGCGGGCTCTTGGTGTCCCCGCCCGGACCCCCCAGGAATAACGAACTGCGCGTTACCTCCCTTTATATACATTGCAACTGCACTACTTAACTGCGAGAACTAAAAGCTCAAGCAGCCTTAAGGTACGATTTGGATCCTCGCCCCCAAGGCGGCGTGCTGCCATGGCGGCGGAAGCTCACTACCGCTCCACGTGTATTTAGATGGGATACATTTCGAACTTCGCCGCCGCTGCCCATGCAGCGTTGCCTGTTCCGCGCCAGGACCGGTCTGGCGGTTCTGCGGCGCCGCCTGTTGGCAACGAAATTATACAAAACCCGGAAATGGAGCATAAAACTGCTATCCAAAGTGGCGTTTGATAGAAGTCCGCTAGATGTCTCGACTTGTCGCTAATTTTCCCGTACCAATTTTATGTAACGGAAAAATGTCATTAGGCTAAATTACGTATGGATTGGAGTGACCCGGTTAGGCCTAAATAAAAATAAAAACTTTACAATGCTTGGGAGCCAATATTTTCATACTTGACCGCCATACCACTAGGTGTGCTGCAGTAGATTGTTGTTGTCATGCTTTATCTTGCGTCTATTATATAACTTACTTCTATTATAATTGATATCCTGTTGTATCAACAATGTCGT
Source organism: Meconema thalassinum (assembly GCA_946902985.2). NCBI lineage: Eukaryota > Metazoa > Arthropoda > Insecta > Orthoptera > Tettigoniidae > Meconema > Meconema thalassinum. Next base: position 2,047,565 of record CAMPQE020000004.1, on the reverse strand, counting down.
CTTTAGCGGCAGATGACGAAAAACTCGTTGAGTTTGTATCCAAATAGGTACCCAGTTTTGTATGATGCAATATTTCGATCTATATTTTAAAGCACTCCTCGTTCTCTCGGGTTTTGTAGATCTCATTCGTGGCTTTCATTTTTCTTTTTCGCACCAATAGGGCTAGAATTTAGTTGTAATCGTCTTCCTCTTCCTCCAATAATCTTTTAATTCCCGTTTTGGAAGTGGCACTACACATGATGATCGTACCTCTATTAAATTACCTCAATGTAAACAGCCTACTGAACCTCTGCCCAGGCAGCGAGGAACGAAAACACCACAACTTCCCAGGCAGCGCCGCCATGGCAGCGAGGATCCAAATCGTACCTTTAAGGCTTCCGAAAAAGGCCATGAAAGACTCCATGAGCTTCGAAGGTCTGAAGAGAACAAGAGTTGACCAAGGTAGTTGTGGAGGAACGCGAGCCATCTGCCGGAGCTTCCACCGAAGCTATATGATTGTTGTATATGTAAACTTCCTTGGGAATAAAAGTTGTGTATGAATTAGCTCCAAGCAACTGTACTTCAAATATTGGTGCCGAAAAATCCGGTGAAACGTAAATGTAAGGGAACTACCTTAAAACGAGACGGAAGAGTTTGAAGGAAGGATTCACGAGTGCAAATCTGTATAGTGAACGTAACTTAATTGTACGAGCGTCTCCACCTATAGCCTCCAACACGCAGATGAGTAACGTATCTAACTTTCTAAACTATGATGTTATACTATACGGCAGTTAGGAGTTGAACACATGTTATTTTATGTCCAATACGATCTCGCATGGTTCTAGCTTGAATAATTAGGTTATAATTATACTACTTCATATGAGTTTCCAACACGCTCATCGTGACTACTAGCGATCTCTACTGACCAGATCCTCAACTTCCTTATTCCATAGAGACTCGAGGTGGGCTACGGGAATTTCACGGCCTACTCGACATTTCGGAACTGTCATTTTTCCCAGCCACCTGAAGTAAACTAAATCAACTCTCGACTATCACTGAATAAACGCCATTTTTCACGTCACGTTTGCCTAGACCATACACGAAGTCACAGAGTAGTCACGGATCATATCACGCTTCAAACTTGTACTTAGAGTCTCTTAGACTTATAGACAGCACGTATTATATCAAGATGAGTGAAGCCCGACTGGCGACGTTATCCAATTTGAAGAAGAAACGAAAGCGAGAGAGGACTAATGTTACACGATTTTCTTCAGAAATAAATGGATTTACAGAGGAATCTTCCGTGGAAGACTACGAATATTCTACAAATCGTCTTAAGGAAACTCAGGATCGTCTAATGTCACTAGATGACGCTATTCATGACCTTCTATCCGAGACGGAATACGACGTGGTAACCTGTGAAGAATATATTGACAAGGCTAAACGGGAAATTCATAACGCTACGCGGGAACTTGAAAAGAGACTTGCTGCCAACACAAACAGCATGACTAATGTGCCGAATCCCTCAGCCCACACTCCTCTTCATTCCGTCAAACTACCTCCCATCAAACTTGAGCCGTTTTCAGGGGATTTTGAGTGCTGGTCCCGGTTCTGGGAGCAGTTCCAGATGTCAATTGATCAGGACACTACCCTTTCTACTGTGAACAAGCACGTCTTCCTACGGGGGTACCTAGAAGGTGAACCTAAGCGACTCGTCGATTAGCCGTGAATGGTAATACCTACGAACAGACTAAGCTAATTCTTAAATCAAAGTACGGGGACAAAAATCGAATCATTCAGGCCCATTTGGACTACTTAGAGGACCTTAAACCAACTCTCAACGATAGCCCTGAGTCACTGAACGTGACATATGTTGAATGTCACCGGCGGGTCCAGGCGTTGATATCGTTAGGTGATAACCTAAACGCCTATGGTCGGGTACTAACTCCGAAAATCCTACGAGCCTTCCCCGAAGATATCTGCAGACGCTGGCTTATCCACTCCAAAAGGACAAATACACCTGAGAGCGACATCTCCGCACTGATGGCGTTCTTAAATGAAGAAGTAGAAGGAGCTCTAACGGAGTAGAAGATCCGCGGTGCAACAATAGCCAGCTCCAACTTTACTCCTACCGCTGCAATGCTTCATGTCCATTCTAACCGGAGGAAGCCTGCGCGAGAGAAGAGACGTACAGGACCATTTTGTGTCTTCTGCGAGGGTCAAAACCACTGGGCTCAGGACTGCAGGACTATAACAGATGTAAATAGCCGTATTGCCAAACTGAAGGCTGCAGACCGCTGTTTCCTTTGCCTTAATCGTGGCCACAGCTCCAAGGCATGCAATAAGAAAGAAAAGGCACAATGTTCTATCTGTAAAGGGAACCATCACAAATCAATTTGCCACACCATTGGCAATTTGCCATTACCAAACCCACGCACCTCAGCAACATCAGTCGGTAATATAGATGTATCATCCACAGATTTCACATATTTGCAGACGGCGCGGGTGTGGATTACTGGACCTACAGGGATTAGCAAACTTACTAGATGTGTCCTAGACGGAGGTAGCCAGTCCTCCTTTGTGACTATGACCCTAATTGATGAACTACGCTTAGAGGTAATCGGCAATAGTTCCCTATCTGTAAGTTCTTTCGAAACCACATCTTCTTCCTCTGCCCAACGCAGATTGATTCAGCTTAACATGAAAGGGATTTGGGCCAATTCCATTATACCTATCACTGCACTCGAAAGTAATCACTCGTTTTCCCCGCATCCAACTGTTCCTCATGATATTTACATGCTAGGGAAAATGCGCAAACTATTACTGGCGGATCCCAAGGACAGCTGCGTTGATCTCCCTATTGAACTCCTGATTGGTGCTGATCAAAGACACTTCACCCATACGACTTTCTCAATCAGTAGTACTACTGCCATCACATCTGGGATGGATTCTTAGTGGAAACCGCTCAGGAATAAAGACAAATTCCATGAGTGTCAACTACATCAATCTTATTCAGACAGTCTCTATTGTAGACAACGACTTTCGCCACTTCTGGGATTTTGAAACAATAGGGATCTCCGTTGAACAATCACGAACCATGACTGAAAAGGATTCTTCACTACTTTCTCAGTTTCACGCTTCACACAAACTTGAAGATGGACGAAGAGTGGTATCTCTTCCCAGAAAGGAGCACGTCACTCTATCTAGCAACTATGAAAATGCTAAGCAATGATTTCGTGTACTCGAAAAGAGACTTGAAAAGGACCAAACGCTACGCGACGTTTACCACGAGCAAATGCTAAACTACATTAGACAGAAACAAGTAGAAATAGCGCTGCCTACTGATGGAACAGAAGAGACTTTCTACTTACCCCACCACTTAGTCAGGAAAGAGAAACGTGGAAACTCCAAATGGCGTGTCGTTTTTGACGGAGGAGCTCACGAAAAGGGAACATATTCTCTTAACGACACCTTAGAAGTAGGTCCCAATCTCCTTCCAGACATTCTTTCTATGATGCTAACATTCCGACAGCACCCCTGGGCCATTGTAGGAGATATAAGGCAAGCATTTCTACAACTAGCTCTCCATACAAAGGACAGAAACCTAACACGTTTTCTCTGGTTTCATTGCATCCAGAGCTCCGATGGGAACTATACTGTGACGAAGGATATTGTAGCATACCGTTTCACGAAATTACCATTTGGGCTCACCTGCAGTCCATTCCTTCTCTCCGCTACACTGAGAGAGTTAGCTATCACCCACGAAAAGGAATTTCCTGAGGTTGCCGCTCTCATAGATCAACATATGTTCATGGACGACTTTGCTGCATCCGTACATTGTGAAAATGAAGTAATCTCCCTCTACTACCAACTTTTATCTCTGATGAAGAAAATACACATGCCCATGTCGAAATGGGCAACTAACTCATGGCAAATGAAAAAGATTTGGAAGGCTGAAGGCCAAGAGGTGTAACAACAAACGCAAGTTCTGGGTATTAATTGGGACACAGAACATGATACCTTCCACTTTGATCATCGAGACGTTACAAATAAAATAACAGCCAATCCAGTTACCAAAATGCAACTACTGCAAGCCACTGCTAAACTATACGATCCATTGGGTCTAATATCTCCAACCACCATTGTAGCCAAAATCATTTTCCAGGATACTTGGATCAGGGGGGTTGGATGGGATGAACTTCTTCCACATGATGTTGGCCTACGTTAGAATCATTGGATATCTACACTTTATTCAATATCGCACATTCAAACTCCTCGTTGGGTCAGCACTACCCATAAAGGAGGGTCGCAGGTTCATGTGTTTTGTGATGCCTATGAACGGGCATATGGTGCAGTACTTTACGTTAGGAATCCCACAGACCACCACGCTTTAGTAAAAATTATGTGTAGCAAGAATCGTCTTACTCCGGTCAAAAGAGTTACACAGCCACGCTTGGAACTCCTCGCAGCGCTTATAGGTGCTAGGCTGCTTCACTATTTCTGTAAGGCGACAGCCTACCCAATTGCGGATGCTGTTTTATGGAGTGATTCTATGGTAACTTTAGGATGGATAAGAGGAAACCCAAATAACTTCAAGACCTTTGTCTGCAATAGAGTAACCGAAATCCAGACCTACACTAGTCCAGGCCAATGGCGACACTGCCCCGGAGCAAACAACCCAGCCGACTGTCTTTCCCGAGGACTTCCCGCCGATGAACTCGTTTCATTTGATACGTGGTGGAAGGGACCTGTTTGGCTTACACAGCCCCCGACTTGTTGGCCTAACGATACTGGCTTCCTTAACCTAACACTTCCGGAAGCAAAGAAATTGATAAAACAAACACAGCTTGTCACTGTGTTTGAGCCACTCCTTCAGGTTTCAAGATATTCCTCCTACTGGAAGGTTTTACATATCACCGTATTCGTCCAGAGGTTCGTTTACATTTTGAAGACGCAGAAACGACCACCGGCAAATCTCACAGCTTCCGAATTACACGACGCCCGTGTGTATTGGATTAGAGCCGTCCAATCACAATGTTTCGCTGAGGAATAAACATGTCTTTAGAAAGAGAAATGTTTACCGATAACATCCAGAATTGCTTGTTACCACCCCTACATGGCAAATGGCTTAATTCGCCTAACTTGACTTCAGATGAAAAACACCCCATATTGTTAGCTGGCTCTCATCATTTTACAAAACTGTTAATCACGCACACCCATATCAAACTGCATCATCTTGGAGTTCATGTTGTTCTGATGGAGCTCAGAGGAGAATTTTGGATACTGAAAGCACGCCAAGCCATAAAGAAAGTTCTCCATAATTGTCTACCGTGCAAAATAGCTCACAACAGACACGAAGAAGCTATCGAAGCACCACTTCCAGCTGAACGAGTGCAACCCACTAAGCCTTTCGCAATCACTGGGATCGACTTCGCCGGGCCCCTCTACATTAAATCTCACGCTACTACCAAGAAGGCTTACATTCTTCTATTCACTTGTTCAACCACTCGAGCACTTCACCTTGAACTTACTACGGACTTATCCACTGACCGTTTCCTAATGGGACGGAGGGGACTGCCTCATACCATATACTCAGATAATGCTCAAACTTTCCATGGAGCCAACAAAGAACTACAAAATATCACTACCGTGCTGACAGATTCCCAGACTCACCAGTATCTCGCGCATAACAACATCAGGTGGAAGTTCATCCCACCAAGAGCGGCTTGGTGGGGAGGATGGTGGGAGAGGATGGTGGGCTCTGTCAAGCGCTGTATACGGAAGACTCTAGGAAAACTGCTAATTGACGAAGAGCAAACCAATACCCTGCTCATCAGTATTGAAGCCGCCCTTAACTCGAGACCACTCACCAAGGCAGATGATCAAGAAGTACTAACTCCCGCCCACTTCTTGAATGGAAAAAAATTAACTGCAATACCATCCGGACAACCAACAACAGACGTTAACTTAACCAAGATGTACATACTGAAACAAAGAATTGCAGACGATTTTTGGAGACCTTGGACAAAGGACTACCTTTTAGAATTGAGATCTTTCCACCACGTCCGAAATACCCGCAGCAAGTCAACAGCGCTCAAGGTAGGCGACGTTGTACTTCTGCAGGAGGACCATGTGCAACGCCATATGTGGAAGTTGGCGCAAATAGAAGAACTTCGACCTGGCGAGACGGCGTGACGAGGACCGTACTCCTGAGGACCACCTGCGGCAGCAGATTATTCGACCTATCCAGCTGGTCATCCCTCTGGAGATCGGGGAAGACCAGGGTGGGGAGGATGTGGAGGAACGCGAGCCATCTGCCGGAGCTTCCACCGAAGCTATATGATTGTTGTATATGTAAACTTCCTTGGGAATAAAAGTTGTGTATGAATTAGCTCCAAGCATATCAATACTGTACTTCAAAGTAGTTATGGTGAAACAGGGAGGTCATCTGCCCCAATCACCAACGGAGATCGACAGGAAGATGAAACAGGAGCGTGGTACAATTAAGTAGACGTACTACATAATTCAGAAGTGGCTCCATATTGTTTTCATAATTTTCCCCACAAGTTGATTGCCCTGGGGAGATCATTAGTGACATCCAGAGGTTATTGGTGTTGCCTATGAGACTGCACGATGATAGGCCTCCATTTCCATTAGCAGCATACCAATACGTTAATTAGGAAATATTTGTCTTGCGACAACCGTGAGGGTCAACCCTTGGCTAGGCGAAGTAAGAAGTTTGAATCCCACCATTGACAGACATTATTGCCATTGTTGTTGTTGTTGTTGTTGTTATTGTTGCTGGATCCAGCATTCATGGCTCAATATTGTTATTGACCGCGCCAACAAAGTTTTATCAGCGCTGGAAAAAATAGTTGGCAGCCGCCAAATGTTATTAGCGCTAGAACAAATTGTGTCAGTAGTGGTAAAGGAGCCGTACCGAGGTGGCTGTGAGGGTCTATAACCCGGGATCAAGGTGGTGGTGGTGACGTGTCCGGCAAGTGTGGTGGAGGACCATGGTGGTACAGGAGCCATATCGAGGTGGCTGTGGGGGTCTATAACCCGGGACCAAGGTGGTGGTGGTGACGTGTCCGGCAAGTGTGGTGGAGGACTCTGGTGGTACAGGAGCCATATCGAGGTGGCTGTGGGGGTCTATAACCCGGGACCAAGGTGGTGGTGGTTACGTGGCCGGCAAGTGTGGTGGAGGACTCTGGTGGTACAGGAGCCATATCGAGGTGGCTGTGGGGGTCTATAACCCGGGACCAAGGTGGTGGGGGTGACATGTCCGGCAAGTGTGGTTGAGGACTGTGGTGGTACAGGAGCCATACCGAGGTGGCTGTGGGGGTTCATAACCCGGAACCAAGGTGGTGGTGACATGTCCGGCAAGTGTGGTGGAGGACTGTGGTGGTACAGGAGCCATACCGAGGTGGCTGTGGGGGTCTTTAACCGAGGACCAAGGCTGAAGTGGTCACGTGTCCGGCAAGTGTGGTTGAGGACTGTGGTGGTACAGGAGCCATACCGAGGTGGCTGTGGGGTCTATAACCCAGGACTAAGGATGTAGTGATGACGTGTCCGGCAAGTGTGGTGGAGGACTGTGGTGGTACAGGAGCCATACCGAGGTGGCAGTGGGGGTCTTTAACCCAGGACCAAGGCTGTAGTGGTCACTTGTCCGGCAAGTGTGGTGGTAAAGGAGCCATACCGAGGTGGCTGTGGGGGTCTTTAACCGAGGACCAAGGCTGTAGTGTTCACGTGTCCGGCAAGTCTGGTTGAGGACTGTGGTGGTACAGGAGCCATACCGAGGTGGCTGTGGGGTCTATAACCCAGGACCAAGGCTGTAGTGGTGACGTGTCCGGCAAGTGTGGTTGAGGACTGTGGTGGTACAGGAGCCATACCGAGGTGGCTGTGGGGGTTCATAACCCGGAACCAAGGTGGTGGTGACATGTCCGGCAAGTGTGGTGGAGGACTGTGGTGGTACAGGAGCCATACCGAGGTGGCAGTGGGGGTCTTTAACCCAGGACCAAGGCTGTAGTGGTCACTTGTCCGGCAAGTGTGGTGGTAGAGGAGCCATACCGAGGTGGCTGTGGGGGTCTTTAACCGAGGACCAAGGCTGTAGTGGTCACGTGTCCGGCAAGTCTGGTTGAGGACTGTGGTGGTACAGGAGCCATACCGAGGTGGCTGTGGGGGTTTATAACCCGGAACCAATGAGGTGGTGACCTGTCTGGCAAGTGTGGTGGAGGACTGTGGTGGTACAGGAGCCATACCGAGGTGGCTGTAGGGGTCTTTAACCGGGGACCAAGGCTGTAGTGGTCACGTGTCCGGCAAGTGTGGTGGTAAAGGAGCCATACCGAGGTGGCTGTGGGGGTCTATAACCCAGGACAAAGGCTGTAGTGGTCACGTGTCCGGCACGTGTGGTTGAGGACTGTGGTGGTACAGGAGCCATACCGAGGTGGCTGTAGGGGTCCTTAACTCAGGACCAAGTCTGTAGTGGTCACGTGTCCGGCAAGTGTGGTGGATGACTCTGGTGGTACAGGAGCCATACCGAGGTTGCTGTGGGGGTCTTTAACCCAGGACCAATGCTGAAGTGGTCACGAGACCGACAAGTGTGGTGGTACAGGAGTCATACCGAGGTGGCTGTGGAGGTCTATAACCCGGGACCAAGGCTTTAGTGGGGACGTGTCCGGCAAGTGTGGTGGAGGACTGTGGTGGTACAGGAGCCATACCGAGGTGGCTGTGGGGTCTATAACCTGGGACCAAGGCTGTAGTGGTGACTTGTCCGGCAAGTGTGGTGGAGGACTCTGATGGTACAGGAGCCATACTGAGGTGGCTGTGAGGGTCTATAACCCAGGACCAAGGCTGTAGTGGTCACGTGTCCGGCAAGTGTGGTGGAGGACTCTAATGGTACAGGAGCCATACTGAGGTGGCTGTGGGGTCTATAACCCAGGACCAAGGCTGTAGTGGGGACGTGTCCGGCAAGTGTGGTGGAGGAATCTGATGGTACAGGAGCCATACCGAGGTGGCTGTGGGGTCTATAACCTGGGACCAAGGCTGTAGTGGTGACTTGTCCGGCAAGTGTGGTGGAGGACTCTGATGGTACAGGAGCAAATCTGAGGTGGCTGTGAGGGTCTATAACCCGGGACCAAGGCTGTAGTGGTCACGTGTCCGGCAAGTGTGGCGGAGGACTGCGATTGTTGCGGTGGTGCTGCACTCATGTCGTGAACTAAAGCCTGGGTTATTGCCTCGCTGAGCGGTATTGTGGTTGTTGAGACCTAGTCCAAGAAGAGGCGCAAACTGAAGGGCAGAGGATCTGGAAAGGACCTGGGTTGTGCCTGTGCAAACCCGTCTGCGAGCTGGTAAGGTGCAGGTTAGCTTAGGGAGCAGTCCGGGAGACTGCCACTGAGCGGTAGCTGGCTCCGATGGAAACTTGCAGAGCTGGTAACGTGTAGGTGAGCTTAGGGAGGAGTCCGGGAGACCGCCACAGAGCGGTAGCTGGCTCCGGTGAGAACTTCAGAGCTGGTAACGCGCAGGTTAGCTTATGGAGGTGTCCGGGAGACCGCCACAGAGCTGTAGCTGGCTCCGTGAAAACTTGCAGAGCCGGTAGAAAGCAACTACTTACCGCTGTGTCGCATAATGATTGACCACTAGAGCCACGGAAGCCCGCTCTCTCGTTTGTAATAAATATGATATCCAAGCTCAGGGTGGCGGGGCGATGTATAAAGTACATTAATATACACTTATTTATTAATAACTAATACTAGATACATAACACGATGACAGTTCAAATGCAAATACCCTGAAGTAAGGTTTAAATCACAAATATATAATAATAAAAATTATTCTCCACTCACAAATTCTTTTTTCTGGTTGTTCTCTGGCAATCGAAACTATCAATACTTGTTTGTGAGCATGTAAGCAAGCTTCCATTACCTGCATCTCTTGTGCAGTGTCCACAACAACTATCATGAAGAAAGGGCCCCTCACAATATTTAATATCCTTCTGCTCCTTTCTTTTCTTCTTACGTTCTCTTAAACGTCTCTTTCTACACCAGCATACCTCTAGACATAAAATCTATTTATCCAAAACATAACATTGCCACACCTCAGAACATAACATAATCTTGAATAAAACATGACATCACCATAGTAACAAAGCCACCTGTCACCCACTGCTGGACCACCACAAAACACTAGACTCTCTGTGGTGCTCCATCAATAGGTGGCCATGGTAGGTGACCTCATTTACCCACATCACACACCATGGCGCTAATACATACTTACAGAAACCCAAGGGTAGGTTATGTAACCAAAAGTTTTGGTTACAGTGTACTGCTGTGTCACACTCGACTGTCTCGCTGATTCGCATTAGCCCACTTTGTTGACTGACTGTACCGTCGTACACGTATCACTGAACTTTGCTGAGTGGCGTCCTTACATATTTGGAGGAATAGTCTCGGCCTTTTCAGGTGGATTTGAAATTCTTGACCTTACGAAACCTAGCATTCGCTTTTCGGACTTTCTTGAGATTCTCTCGGCATCTCTTGAGACCTTTCGGAGCTTCTTCTCACGAGTACCTCCTCCCGTTAGAACCACCTATGTATGTCGTCCACCCACAGGCCATTTGTCCACCGCGCTCTGTCAGGTGTTGAGGCAAACTGATAGATTTAAGTCTTTATGGGACGGAAGTAAGACTAAATGGTGGATTCGCCGCCATATAATATAATTATTTTGACTAAATTATCGGGAAGACTGAGAGTATCTTAATATTTCATACAGAAGCTTTGCAGATACTTCATGTAATGTTATATGGTTTAACATCTTGGCTTACAGGATTGAGCCGCGTCGCTTATCGGTAATTATTTCCCGACGTTTCGGCTGACATTGCAGCAGCCTTAATCATGGGTAGGTACGAGTTGGTGTCCGTACTCAAACTACCGGTTATTGCCAGTCAGATGTGCTTGCTTGCCCTGCATTGACGTCACGCTGCTCGCTGATTGGTCCCCGCCCCTGGCAGTCGCGCGCTAAGAGAACTTTCCAAATGTTGCTAAGTTTGAAACCATCTTCGCGATTGAAATTATTGGGATGCTTCACGACCTCTATTGCCTCTCTAATTAACCTGTTTTGATATCCGGGAATTTTAGCAATAGTTTCGGTCTTATCAAATTCGATGGCGTGTCTCGTGACGTCAGCATGTTCAGCTATTGAAGATCTGTAGTTTATCTGTTTCGTATCTCGAATGTGCTCTGAAATCCTAATGGAAACGCGTCGTTTTGTTTGCCCTATGTAAACCTGTCCACGGGAGCAAGGCACTTTGTAAACTCCTCCGCCCTGGTTTGGCAGCTTTATCTCGTTTGATTTACGCTCCACTTGCGTCGGCTTGTTTATTGGATGCATCACAGTTGTCACATCGTATTTCTTAAGCAGCCTGGTGATTCTATCTGACAACCTCTGTACGTACGGCAGAAAGGCTTTATGGTAGGGCCTATCTTTGTTCATTTTGCCAGTTCTTCGTCTTTGTTCTACCTTCCGAGTGGCCCTATTTATTTGTCCTTTGCTGTAGCCATTAGCTAGGAGCGTGTTCCAAACATGTTTCTTCTCTTCATCCATGCTATCCTTATCGCAAATGTGGTTGGCTCAGGTGAGGAGTGTTCTAGCTACCATTTCTTTCTGCGATAGAGGATGACTTGAGTTAGCATGTAGGTACCGATCTGTGTGAGTATCTTTCCTATAGACCCTGTGTCCGAGCGTGTTATCTGTTCGTTTATAATGCAGAACGTCTAAGAAGGCCAGCTGATTATTTTCTTCTACTTCCATTGTGAAGTTCATCAGGGCTCCCAGTGACTCACTTTTCTCACTATTATTCACTATTTTCAAAACAGCGTCACTTTTCTCACTATTTGATAAAATTACTCACTATTCTCACTTTTTTTTATAAAACTGGTCACATTCTGCATTAAAAATGGTCTCATGCACAATCAGGTTGGTAAAAACGACCCAAAATTTACCCATGAATGGGTAGTTCATTTTTCTGCCACCGGTGCCTGTGCGCGCTGCCGGCAGCGAGCCAGGCAGCCAGAAAGCATAAGAAGCTTCCATGGTGCGATACAACAGCCGGAGCCGTGCAGCGTTCGCCAAAAATTTTAACAAAGCATCTTTTAACAAAAGTTCATTTATATTTTTGTTTTACAATTTAAATTTCTTGAGTGTTGCATTGACTTTCCTATCCATATGGCGGCGGCGTATGTTTCGTGTTTGAATAGCTCTGAAACTTCGAATCGTATAAGTGGTAATTCGTGTAAAATCTGTTCAAAAAGAGTGATGAAAGGAATATTTTGTATGAGCTGCAACTTTTGGTTACATGAAAAATGTGCCAAAGTAAATGTAACTTATTTTAAGAACAGTGATCATTATGTGTGCGAGTTGTGTACGAAAGAACAATTGAAACATCTTGAAAACGAACTGAAAACGAAAGATGAAATAATAAACATCTTACGTCAAGATTTGGATAAACTGTCACAAAAGTTATCCACCTCCAACGTAAATATTAGTGCTACCGACACAAGTGAGCTTGATGAAATGCCTTCAAATTGTACCAAAAGCATTTCGGACTGGCAATCTGAATGGCGGTCGCAAAAACGCAAGGGGAGGCCCAAATCTCAGCTTCACAGAAAATCGAGTATCTTGACTAGAAACGCAAGTATTGTGACTAACAATAAATTATCAGTCTTAGATGATAATAGCGATGAGATGGAAAATATTCGAGACGTAAGTGAACCGGAACTGCGGGCGGACAGTGAACCTATCGGTAACCTCACATGTTCGTTATCGGAAAGTGTAGAAATTAGTGTTTTCTCAGACAGTCACGGTCGAGGTGTAGCTACGGAAATTAATAACTTAAATAGTTATTTCCTTGCTTGTGGTAGTGTTAAACCAGGGGCGAAATTAAGCGAAGTTGTTAACCCTCTGAAACCGAGTGTCACAAACATCGAAATGAAAAGTAGGCCTAATTCCACGGTGTTGGTAGGAGGTGCAAATGATGTCTATCTGAATTGTGCTAAGCCTTTCATAAAGAATTTCGTTCGTCTTTTGCAAGTTATGAACACTGCAAATATTATAGTGACTACCTGACCTCTCAGACATGACCTTGCAAGATGGTCTTGTGTCAATATTGAAATTAAGAAAACAAATGATCATATAAAATACTTTTGCAGTAAATTTCCAAGTGTTAAGATTGTAGATTTAGGTAATTATCATAGAAACATGTTTACTAACCATGGTATGCACTTAAACAGTAAAGATAAAAGAAAATTGGCTCTAGATATTAGTAAGATTATTCTAAACACTGTAGGCCTAAGCACTGATAATCGTCCATTGGAATGTGATTCGGTTGGTAGTCAGGGAAACTCGGTAGTAAGGCCAAGTTGGTAAAGAAAACTTGACCAAAAGTCAAAACAGGTAGGAATACTGCTCACATTCATTCAAATATGAAGGTTAATACAACTGCATTTTCTACACCTAAAGCATCTTGTGAAGATAATATTTGTTTTCTTCATTTAAATGTTTGTAGTTGAAGAAACAAAGTAAACCAACTTAATGCATTTTTAAATAGTAGTAGGTACCAAGTTTTATGTATTAATGAACACTGTCTTGCTAGTCAGGAAATTGATTTGATTAAACTTGAGAGTTATGTCCTAGTAGATAGTTTTTGTCGCAAGTCATGTTTGTATCAGGCTGGTGGAAGTGCCATATTTGTGTCAGAAGAAACGCAATACCAAGTAATTGATGTGTCAAAATTTGGTTTAGAAAAACACTGTGAAATTGTGGCAGCATTACTTGTAGATTCTAACATTGTTATGGTAGCCTTTTACCGAACACCTGATAGTAATATTTATACATTTTTAAAAAGTATGGAAGGGGTTTTGGATAGTGTTATAAAGTCATACCGAAAATATAAGTTAGTAATTTGTGGAGACATTAATGTAGACCTGAGATTCAATGAACGAGAAGCTATTATGGTTCGGAATTTTTTCAAATCCTTTGGCTTATATCACACAATTAATGAACCAACAAGAGGATCATCCTGCTTAGATAATGTATTCACGGATTTAAATCACAGCCAGTACCAGACTAAAGTTATTGCCCCATGTTTGTCAGATCATTCAGCAGTTTTATTTCAAGTTATGCATCCAGTAGTTTTTCAAATGGGAATATAGCTAAATCACCCCCAATAATTCATATTAGACATATTTCCCCTGACAGATTACAGCTATTTAATTCATACCTTAGGCATATCCTATCTGATTGGGTTTTTACTGACAACTCCTACTCTCCCATTACATATTTTGATGATTTCTTTCACATACTTCTTTCATACTTTGATACTTCATGCCCAATGGTGGAGATTAAAAGTTCCAAGAAAAGGAGTAATTCTAAAAATAAAATAAAATGGTATACACCTGAGCTTGAACAAATGAAATCACAGGTTATGTTTTTTTACGTAATACATAATGAACAGGGATCAATTGAATCTAAACAGAATTATCTACAAATTCGTAATAAGTATAAATGTGCCCTTAAGCAAGCTAAACTTGAAGCAAACGTCAGATTCATAGAAAATTCAAATAACCCCTGTAAAGCAGCTTGGAGTGTAATTGACAATGTTAGTCGCAAATAAATGTTCCACAATAGAAATCAGTCCTAAGGTTCTGAATAAACATTTTATTGAGTCTGTCGAAAGGATTTGCTCACCGGCCTCACAGCTGCCTACAGCAGCAATTGAAAGAGTAGAAAAAAATAGTTCCGAGTTTATCAAATAATACTTTTAAATGGAGAAAGGTAAACTGTAGTGAGGTAAAGAAAATTGTAAGAAATATGAAACCTTCCAATAGTAAGGATTGTTATGGGTTCACCAACAACATTTTAAAGGCTACTATTGACAGCATTTTAATTCCTTTGACGCACTGCATAAACGAGTGCCTTAGCGTAGGCTATTTCCCAGCTCGGTTAAAAATTACGAGGGTTGTTCCAGTATACAAAAAAAGGGGATAAGACTAAACCTGATAGTTACAGGCCTGTGTCTGTAGTAACCATCCTGTCCAAAGTCTTTGAATATGTTATAGTTGGTCAAATTTATGAATTTTTCATCATCAACAACAACCTTCTATCACCAACTCAGTTGGGTTCCTTCCAGGAAAATCTACAATTAATGCACTGGATGATTTTGTTTGTCACATAATGCACCATTGTGAAGAAAGGAGATCAGTAGATGCACTCCTGTGTGATCTATCCAAGGCCTTCGATTGTGTGTCACATGTTATACTTCTGCAAAAGTTAGCACTGTACGGAATTAAAGGATCAGAGTGTGAAGTCTTTAAATCATATCTAACAAACCGAGTACAGTTTGTAGTGAATGGGGATAGGAAATCTCATGTGTTAGAAGTTAGGTATGGTGTACCCCAAGGCTCGGTTCTGGGTCCATTTCTTTTTGTCGTTATGATGAATGACTTAGCAGTAAATGTTTCGGGAAAAACAATTCTTTATGCAGATGACTCTACATTTTTGTGTTCTAGCAAATGTATAAGTGAATTACAAAATTTATCAAGTCAGTGCTTGCTAGAAGCTAGGAAATGGTTCAGTGAGAATGGATTCTACTTAAATGAAACTAAAACTCAAAATTTAATATTTAGTCTTAAAAACATAAGTAATGATATAAAAGAAGCTAAGCTACTAGGAATGAATTATGACTCAAAATTAACATGGGAACCTCACATTCATAATCTTTCGAATAAACTTGCAAGGGTGGTGTATCTACTCCGTCATTTAAAAAATGAGGTTCCTAGGACATATTTACACACAGCCTATTTTGCTTTCTTTCAAAGTCTTTTTAGTTATGGATTAATATTTTTTGGAAATAGTGTACACATTGTAAATATCTTAAAATTACAGAAAAAAATGCAATCCGTATTATTGCAAATGCTCCTCCTAACACACCCTGTAGACCTTTATTTATTGAATCTTCCAAACTAACAGTTATACATCTTTTTGTTTTAAATATCCTCATGTATATGAAAAATAAACATCCACATGAATTGCCAGGCAGACGGGTAATAGTTCACTCATACAGCACAAGAAACTCACACCAGATAGAGGTACCATGGTGTCGACTTTCAAAAACACAGAACAGTCATGATATTCTTGGCATAATTCTTTTTAACAAACTGAGTTTGTCTTTCCAACAACTACCAACCAAAATCTTTAAGAAACAGCTGCAAAAGTGGTTGCTGGTGAATCCATGGTATTCACTGGAAGAATGTATGGAAGCAGATTGGTGTAATACTTAGTTCAATAGAAGTAGGTTACATTTTGTTATAACGATAATAAGCTGTTATAAGTAATGTAGGATTGTCTTGTATTATTAACCTGACGATGGCTATTGCACTAGTGTTTAACGCCAAATAAATTGATTCTGATTCTGATGATTTCCAAGTGTCCTCTCTAACTACATGAAAAATCACAAACAGTATTCAGACATATTAACATAGGCGCAATTTGGTTGACATTTTTGGGGGGCTAATTTGTTTTTCAGATACACATTCTTAAAAATTTTGTCTATTTCAATACAGTCTTGTCACATTTTTGGGGGGCTAAGGTTGGTTTTGGGGAGCTTAGCCACCCAACCCCCCCCCCTAATTGCACCTACAGATATCAACAAAAGTTATAATTTTTAACCAGATACACGGCCATAAATGCGAATAATGCTATACATTTACTCACTATTTACTCACTTTTTCATACAAAAACTCATATTTATTTCACTTTTTTGAAAAGAAACCACTCTTTCTTTCACTATTTTTGGACGAGTGAGTGGATGGAAGCCCTGAAGTTCAAGCTCGGATGTCTGGAGCACATGAAGTCCAGAAAGTTCTGAAGTGTGGTGCGTCCATGTTCTCATATCAAAAAGAAGTCTACGTAACTGAACCAACACTTAGGCTTCAATGGGCTCTCCTTTATCGCTTCTTCTTCGAAGTTAGCCATACACACGTTAGCCAGTAGAGGAGAGAGGGTGGAACCCATGACTGCTCCCTCCGTTTGCTGAAACATCTCCCCTTTGAATACGAAGACTGTGGAGTTAACACAGTGTTCAGCTAAATGTACCAAGTCCATTGGACCTCCTGTGGCTGTAAGTTTTTCCCTGATTAACTGTGTGGCGTCAGGTACAGGAACCCTGGTAAATAGGGACTCCACATCTAGGCTTGCCAGTAGATCACCATTACTCAGTTTTATACTCGCTATGATATCTGTAAAGTGCTGCGAGTTTTTCACGTGAGAGGCTGACGTAGGGAATAATGGCTGCAGTACCTGGTTCAAATATTTAGCCAGAGCGTGAGTTGGAGACGCTATGGCGCTAACTATAGTCCTCAGAGACTCATCGGGCTTGTGTATTTTAGGTAGGCCGTAGAACGTAGGAGTTCTTGAGTAGCAAAGTACTAGGGATTTCTGCTTCTCTTCTGGAATAGATGACTCCTTAATTAGCCGCGTCGTCGTTAGTTCTATCTTCCTTATGGGGTTCTTCGGGATCGCCTTATAAGCTGTGTCTGAAAGGAGGCTGTGAACTTTATCCTCGTAGTCTTGGGTGTCGAATACAACCGTAGCATTCCCTTTGTCTGCTGGCAAAATCGTAATGCTTTCATTGCATCGTAGCTCTTTAAGGTCCTGACGTTCTTCCCTGCTGATGTTGATTGAAACAGGCCTGGCATTTTTGATGATCTGAGTGGCTTCTTCTCTAATTTTTTCTGCTTCTAAGGCTGGTAGATGACGAATAGAAGCTTCTACCTCGCAGGTAAGATCTTCCGTATAAGGGCGTCTCGGCGTGATTGCGTAATTAAGTCCTTTGGCTAATAGGTCCTTACTTGGCTCGTTCAGTGGCAGGGATGACATTTTGATCACTATGCGCTTCCTATCTAGTGCATACGTTGAAGGTGGTTTCTGCCTTTGTTGCAGCAAGTCAAATTTCAGTTGTTTTCTGTAATATGGAATCTGCTTGCCTTGCGGTTATGTTATCCAACATCGTCCAATGGTCGGGAGACAGTCGTAGCATTAGCTTGAACTGTATGTCATATAGTTCTCGCGTCACCATATCTAGTTCACGATGGCAGTTCCGGAATCGTTCACGTAGACTAATAGGGCACTTTCAGTTCGGAGTAAGATTCTCCTCGCTGCAGGTGAAGAAATATGATGTTTTACCTTGATAAACTTAGGTGAAATGTCGCTGTCTCTGCAGCGTTTCAAAAAGGCAAGTGAGCTCAGCAAGCGCGACCGTTTCTGGCGTAGAATGTCCAATTTCCTGCTGTAGGAGTGAGTTTCCTCCCCGTAGAGGCGTATATATTTAGATCGTAGACTTTCGCGGCCAGTGTCTAGTTTATCATCTTGGCTTACAGGATTGAGCCGCGTCGCATATCGGTTATTATTTCCCGACGTTTCGGCTGACATTGCAGCAGCCTTAACCATGGGTAGGTACGAGCTGGTGTCCGTACTACAACTAACGGTTTCTGATCTCCAGCCGAGGGCTACTCTAGAGGGGGTTAACATCACAAAGGTGACAAATGGGATGTCTGGCATTCTACTGGTTGAAATATGGATATTGGAAGTGTGATTATCCAGGGGCAGGTTTAGGAACATGAAATTGGAAATAGATAGGTTGAAGTTGGATTTGTGTTGGATTAGTGACGTATGCAGGCAGGAAGAATGGGACTTCTGGCTAGGAGACTAGAAGATACTTAGCTCTGATTCAAATAACGGTTATGGAGAATAAGTCTCAAAATGACTGGGGAACTTGGCCAGTGGGTAGAGTATTATGAGCGTTATAGGTTTATTGTAGTTTAAATTAGAACGAAAACTACGTGCATTAGAGCAGTATAAATCTAGCAGGCTACCAATCAAACAGATAATAAAGAAGTTATAAAATTCAACTAACAAATACAGAAGGTGTAATGCTGCAGATAGTAAATGTTGAAAAGTGAGATTGAAATGCCGTGTTAAGAAGCGGAAGAGAAGAAAAGATAGCGGCGAAATTTAGAATGCATGACATATACGAACGATTGAGCAGACTGGTAGAATTCTGCACCGATAACTAGTAAGGCATAGCTAACACGTTTCAAACAAACTCAACAGAACTATAAACACTGGAATGAGACCAGGAGGTATAGGACGTTTATAAACTGATTTTATTGTGGTCAAGAAGAGATTACGAAATCTGAATTGGGATTACAAAACGAACTTCGGGGGCAACACAAATTCTACCTACAATCTGGTTGTTATGAAGTAGATGAGAACTCCAATGCAAGGAACTCGATTTTTTGAAAGAGAAATCTGTAGATGAGAACATTGTCAGAGAGGAAAGAAGATACAGATTTTGGTTCGCTCAGAATATTCTACAATATGAATGAAAGATGGATGAACAAGAGTGAATGACATGAAATAGAGAAAGCGGAAAATAACGTCTGAAAATTGAGGTAATGATGAAGTACAATAAAGCTAAGGAAAATGTTTCGAATTAATATGAGAATGACTATCTCATGGTGTTGTGGATAGAGTGGTTGGCTGTCGACCCGGAGGTTTGGATTTGGTTGTTGGCCCAGTCAAGGATTTTAATTCTGGTCTGAGGACTGGGACTGGGTACATTCCGCCTCATGAGGCCAAATTGAGAAGAGGTGGGCTCGATTTCCTCACCAGGCATCCTCCAACTGTTCATTTTGGGTTTCCTACTTTTACTCCAGGCAAACACGGGGATTGCTTTTAACTTCAGGCCACACCCGCCTCCTTCCCAATCCTTGACATGATTTCAAATACACATTTGTACATCAGCGCACACAGGTTATCAGAAATATTCAAACATACAAAACGCAACCAAAGTACTCGGGGCTAAATGACCAAGATGTACATGCTCCTTAAATGAAACTACAGGGACCACCAGACATCGGTTATGTACCAACTGAGTTGCTACGATACATAGGGGCTGAAGATCTGGTCAGTTTATTTCGCTAATATATACTTTGGATCATTGACAGGTATGTGAAGGGTTATAAAAGCTTGTTATGAACAGTATGCCGTTATCTCTATATTGAAGAAATCAGGAGCTGACAGATGGGAAGGTTCTCCTACAATGAGTGTGATGACTAACGCTTCGAAGTTTTTATTAGATGCATAAACAAATGCTGATGATGAAGAAATTGAAGAAATGTATGATCAAATAGAAGAATTGTTTGACATAGTAAAGGAGAATTCAAACATTATTTTAATGGGTTATTTTAATGGTTCCGTTGGCTCTCAAAATAATTTTAAGTATGCTAGAAAGTTTGGCATGGGTGATGTCAAAGTGAGAGGAGAAAGATTTCTCGAATTCTGTGAGCAACATGAGATGGTAATAACTTATACCTGTTTCGAAGTTCCCAAGAGAAGACGTTACACCTGGATAGCACCCGAGGACAGAAGAAGGTTGCAAATTGACTACATCATAGTTAAACAAATATATTGTAACCAAGTGAAAGGCAGCCATATTTACCCTGGGCCGGAAATGATAGTGATCACATCCTAGTTGCAGCTAAATGCGATATAAGGTTCAAGAGGAATGAGTCATTTGGACAAAAAGATGGTGTTTAAATAAGCTTCAGGATTCCAATGTAGTACAAAAATATAAAGATGTTAGATATTTGGTTAAGGATGAGACTTTAGGATGGGATGATATAAGAATTGGCTTAGAATCAGCTGC
Organism: Meconema thalassinum; assembly: GCA_946902985.2. Lineage (NCBI taxonomy): Eukaryota > Metazoa > Arthropoda > Insecta > Orthoptera > Tettigoniidae > Meconema > Meconema thalassinum. The sequence continues at coordinate 2,026,825 of CAMPQE020000004.1, read as the reverse complement.
AATGGAAGTACAAGGCAAAGGGAAATTGGAACCGAAAAAGAAATGGATGAACCAGGAAATCCTAGTGCTTATTGAATAAAGGAACAAATTTAGAAATATAGACACTCAAGCGTATTAGTCTCTAAAGAATCAAATAACAAGGAAATGTCGCAAGGAGGAAGATAATTGGATGAAGCGGGTATGCGTGGGTATTGAGGATGACCTGAAGAATGGGAAACCCGACAAAGCTTATTTTAAAGTGAAATCTTTGAACTATCTACTACGCATCACAAGCAACGTAGTTAAGGATTCCAAAGGGAAGCTATTGTTTGAAAATGAAAAGGTATGTGGTCGATGGAAGGAATACCTTGAAGATTTGTATGATGGACCAGATATTACTGACAATAGTATTTATATAGAAGATGAAGAACTAATTGAAGAAGATGATAAAGGTCCAACTATAACTAAAGCAGAGTTTTATGCAGCACTCACTAAACTGAATGGAAATAAAGCAACTGGTGTAGATAACATTCCTGCACAGCTCTTAAAATGTTGTGATGTAAGCATTCAGGAATGCCTTTTTCAAAACATTACTAAATGCTATGAGGACGGATTTGTACCTCCTGATTTTTTTAAAATTTGAACAATCACTCTACCCAAGAAGGAAATGCTTGTGAATGTTCTAATTATAGAACTTTAGCCATTCTTTCACATGCATCAAAAATAGACTAAGCAAGAAAATTGAACAACATCTGGATAGTGATCAGTATGGTTTTTGAACAAGGAACGGGACTAGGGAGGCTATCCTTGCATTACGTCAGATTTTAGAAAGAAGACTGGAAGTTAATCGAAAAACCTATATAGTATTCATTGATGTAGAAAAGGCATTTAATAATGTCAATTGGAAGACCTTATTTCGTACATTTGCCAAAGTTGGGATTGACTGGAAAGACAGGTGCCTTAATCTGAACTCATATAAAAATCAAACTACCGAAATAACAGTTGATGGCAATAAAAGAGAAGCAAAAATAAAAAGAGGTGTAAGGCAGGGTTGTACTCTATCACCATTTCTTTTTAATATCTATATAGAAGCTTCAGTAAATACATTAAAAGAGAAATCAAAAGAATTAAAATGTAATGGATTACAGGTACATAGCATTCGCTTTGCAGATGATATTGCAGTTGCAGTTTTAGCACACTCTGCATGTGAAATGAAGAGCATGTTGGAAGTTTTTCAGAAATCCTTAGGAAAATTCGGGCTAAGATTTAATTCTCGGAAGTCATAATTAATGGTAGTTGATAAAAAGAAACAACCAATTTTAGCTAATATAATGATAAATGATAGTGTAATTGAAAAAGTACCGGAATTTTGCTATTTGGGAAGTGTGATTAATTATGACAATAGATGCATCTAAGAAATTAAGAAAAGAATAGCTTTGGCGGAGGAAGCCTTTCAAAATAAGAAGAATTTGCTGCTCAATGGCCACCTCAATTTGAAGATAAGGAAGTCATTTCTCAAGACCTTTGTTTGGAGTGAGTTGACCTATGGTTGTGAAACATGGACACTTGGGATAGGAGATGAATCAAAACTTGAGGCAGCTGAAATGTGGTTTTGGAGACGAATGACCCGAACAAGCTGGATGGAAAGAAAGACAAATGAGCTTGTTCTGAACCAAATTCCGGAGAATCGATGCCTGTTGAACACCATCAAGTAAAGGAATGAAAAATCCATGGGACACATACTTAGACATGACACTCTCCTCCAGGTAATTTTTTAAGGAAAAACTTTGGGGAAAAACAAAGGGGACGACCAAGACAATCGTATCTCAAGAACATTGTCAAGGAGTTGGAAGGTGACTCGTATGCCAATGTGAAGAGGACTGCTGAAGACCGTAAGAAATGGCTGCAACGACAAGGCTTTTAGCCTGTAGAAGCTGACGACGATAATGAGACAAATGGATTGGATGACAGCCGAGTTAGGTAAAGACAAGTTCAGTGAACAAGAATCGGAGGAACAAGGGTAGTAGTATTAAGTGTCAGACTGGTCTTGGTAGAATAAAGATCGAGAGGAAAACGTTCGTGGCATATTTAGTGTAAATAAAGCTGTGTATAATGTTGATTGGAGATATTGTTTGACAGTTTGAAAAGTTTCGGAATACAATTCAGGATTCTGAGTGTGTCTACAACCAGCTGGTATTTATTAGATTCGATAGACATGAGAGAGAAACTGGTATTTAGAATGATATTAGGTAAGACTGCATTTTATCATTCGTGCTTTTCAATCTATACATACGACAAGTAACAAAGGAAATGCCAAAGCAATTTAAAGTAGAATTGAGGACGAAGATAAGTAATTTTGACTCAGTGACTTACTAACGACAAGGTCATCTTAGCCTCATCACCAGAGGATTTGATCATGTTTCTAAACGGTGTGTACGAGGTGTTGAGGAAAGATTTCATAATAAAATCATTGCATTTGAAACAGAATAAACGGAATGCAGCACGATGTTTTAAAATAAAAATATTGAAATCGATTGGCTGTTGAAACACTAAGAGACGTTGGTGACTCCAACTTGGGCGCAGAATGGACAAAGCAAATAAGATATAAAGGTTGGGTTGACATCTGTTTAAATAAAATATAGATCTAGGTATTAAAAAGTCATTTTTGAAGCCATTGCCTGGAGTTTGGCGCTATATGGATGCGAAACGTGGATTGTTTTCGCTGCAGTTGTGGTTTGAGTCTTCAGTCTTTTGACTGGTTTGAAGCAAGCTCTCCATGCCTCCCTGTCCTGAGCTAATCGTTTCATCTCTACATAGCTACCACACTCTACATCCGAGGCAATCTGTTTAACATATTCTACCCCTACAGTTCTTGTCCTCGACCCTTCCTTCCATAACTAAGCTTGTTATTCCTGGGTGTCTTAGTATGTGTCCTACTAACCTATCTCTTCTCTTCATTAGCAGTCGCCAGAAACATCTCTCCTCTCCCACTTGTCTTAATACCTCTTTGTTTGTAACCCTATCTACCCATCTGATCTTCATCATTCTCATGTAACACCAGATTTCAAATGCTTCAATTCTCCTCTTTTCTGCTGCACCAATAGTCCAAGTTTCACTTCCATAGAGCGCCACGCTCCATTCAATGGCTTTCAAAAATGACTTCCTAACACCTAAATCTATATTCGATGTCAACAGATTCCTTTTTTGTAGAAATGCTTTCTTTGCCTGAGCCAACTTACTTTTTGTATCCTCTTTGCTTCGTCCATCACTGGTTATTCTGCTTCCTAAGTAACAGAAGTCTCCTACTTCCTTCAGCTTTTCACCTGCCAATTTGATCTCCATAGAGGTTTCTGATTTATTTCTGCTGCATTCCAGTATTTTTGTTTTACATTTATTAATTTTCATCATGAATTATTTCTGTAAGACGGAGTCCATACCATTCAAAAACTCATTCAAATCCTCAGGCTTGTCGGCCAAGATGACGATGTCATCAGCAAATCTCAGAGTTGAAATTATATCTCCTTGAATCTTCACTCCCACTTTGAATTTTCTCTAATTTCCTTCATTGCTTGTTCAATGTAAAGATTGAAAAGTATGGGTGATAATTTGCAGCCTTGCCTAACACCTTTCTGAATTTCAGCTTCTCCCTCATGTCCTTCAGAATATATAAAAATAGAAATGTTTGACTGTGGTGTTGTAGGAAAATATTGATGATTAAAAGATTAAATATAGTTCTTAATCAAGGATATTAGGACGAGTGGGGGAGGGTAGAGTCTGACGAGTGGTTATGAATAAAAGAGATAGCTTGGTATGGCACATACTACAGCAACTGGAATTGAATCATTACAGTTGTTATGGAAGGACGGGTCGAGGACAAGAACTCTAGGGGATAACCAAGAATAGTTTATTTTGAACGAATTCGTTCGTATGTAGGGTGTGTAGGTTCTGCGGTGATAGAATGGTAAGCTCAAGAATGAGTGCCGTCACTCAACAAAAACTTCGCCCGTGCGAAAGCTCACCCACTTTTGCACGCGCGTTTACGGATTTATGTAAGCAAATGCAATTTCATTACTTTTAGGATATTGTGCCAGGTTTGACAAACCTCTGAGATACTTATGTCAGGTATTGTATTACATTTGTGTAATACAGGCCTTAAAGTGTATTGCTTCTGTGTAAAACCTACCCTGCACCTACCCCATTTGGTGTTACTTCTGTGTGTAAAACCAGTCTTAAAGAAGTGCTGCGGACACGTCTAGGGAGCAACTAAGGTGAGGGCGCTGACGGGAGGAATACTCGCTATGCTTACCTGGATGAGCCTTAGTAAGCCAAGCGCTTGCTGTATAGTGCCTGCTCTTGTCAGCGTTCAGTGAAGATCTAAATCTAGCTTCTAATTTAAAGGGAAAGGCTTCTTAATCTACGTGAAATAACAAGATGAAGCATTGGACTGTGTAAAAGGGGTTTATTTGCTAAATGAGGGCAATGAAGTTTAGATAAAAAGGGGGGAGGCTTATTATAAGAAAAAGGGTTTTAGAAGACACATCTCCACTCACCGTACCGTTGACATCGGTCTGCTATGATGTCGTGTTGGGCACTGCTCAAATGAGCGTAACACTGGTAAGAGCTAGAATGCCATCAGGCAAGAGAGACCGGCGCGTGCTGCACCTCCCATTTATAGACTAAAAGCGTGTAGTCACTCTACCTCAGCGGAATGTGGAGTGTAACGTCCTGGGTTTCCTCCCTACTTTGCTAGGCTGGCGGTCTTCTGGGGCTACGACCTGCCGCGCTTCCGTTGCTATGCCGGTGATCCAACCTTTAGGTATATGTGTGGGCTCAACCCTAGCATAGGGTTAGGGCCACTACAAGACGCCTTCCTGTTTTAATAAGCGGCCTCGCTTATTGGAGTAGACGTGGGGGTGCAAAACTAGACTTTTCTTCTTTCTTCTTCTTCTTTTACTTTCTTCTAGCTGTAGATTACCTTGTATTCTTCTTATCGTTCTTCTTTTCTTCTGTTCTTCTACGTAGATGGTGGGGGTGAGTGAAATTGGGCCGTACTAAGGGGTGGAAGGTGTGGCAAGAGTGAGGGGTGGTTTGCTCTACAGTCAGTTTCATAGCAGATAGTTCTCTGTATGTGGCTTATTTCCATGTTGCGTTTTTGACATAGTATTTGCTGCCTATTTTGCAGACTTGAAAGTTTCATTAAAATATTGACATTGTGGTACTAACATTAAAAAAGATGGAATTTCAGCTGAGATAAGTAGTGAAAGAAATGAAGTTAAAATAAATAGCTTGAATGAAATTGCATAGGAAATTTAAGGTGTGGCCACCGCTCTCGGATCAGTGCGTGACTTGCGTAGAACATCGCCAAGCCGAGCACTGCCGCGAGGGTGCCTGCACATCTGTAATTCTCCTATGATGTAAAATGATGCCGTAAGGAGCTTAAGTACAGGTTGGCCCTCTCAAGCTAGCACCTAACATCTGTATCGTGTGTAAGAAAGGGGGAAAAAATAGTGTATCGTATGGGCTACCCTAGCCCAAGTGTAGCTGGGAGGGTGCGCCACTATGATTAACCTCCTTACAACGTGGGGATGATAAAAGAAAATGAAAATTGTAGAAAGTATCCTAGAAAACGTGAAATTCCTTCAAAATTGTCTTAGCATTTGCTTGAGAAAAAAAATTTAGTTATGGTTACAAGAGAAAAAATATTAACATTTAAGTGATTTGAAAAAAAAACAAGATGTTCAGTAAAGAACATATAGCCTACTTTCTCCTAAATGTTGTTGTTGTTGTTTTAAGGGGCCTAACATCTAGGTTATCGGCCTCTCCTAAATGTATGAGTATAGTTATAACTCGTTGTTATTATCAAAGAGTATAATAGAACTATTCTTTGTTGAAGACCTTAGAAACGATTTACCTCTACCAAACGCCACAACCTAGATACAAACTGCTACCATCATTGAAGAAAGAAAGATAAGAAGTATATCAAGAATGTTATGGATCTGGAGACATAATCGACCGGACTGGCTGCGTGGCTCAGCGGTAACGTTCTCGCTTGCTGGACCCTAGATTGAAGGTTCGTATCCTGGCGCAGTCAGCTGGCATTTGAGGGTGCACAAATGCGAGGGAGCCGTGTCAGTACATTTACTGGCACGTTAAAGATCCCCTTCGGGCCAAAATTCCGGCACCCCGGTGTCTCTAAAAGCAGCAGTAGTTAAAAGGGATGTAAAACCAATAACATTATTATTATTATTATTATTATTATTATTATTATTATTATTATTATTATTATTATTATTATTATTACATATACGACCTGCCGTGGGCAACATCCAACTTTGAGTTGAGGCATGGCTTTACACGTCTGGTTGTGCATGGCTTTCACAACCCTAATTGAATTAACAAATCTTTCCATGACCCTACAGAGACGTGTGTATACAAACTATGTGGATATTTTCGATTGCTATTTGCCTGAAATAAAAGTAGTAATTAATAACCTGAACTAACACCAACGGCTTGAATTCAGTTCCTATGTGAAATCGTTTTGTTCTTTACTTCAAATAACATTTTCAAGTAACGCAAAATAGGCTGTTACAAACCCTTTAAAATAAAAAGTAAAAATGTATCGTAGTATCATCTTGTCATTCTTCAAATTCGATGCGCATAGAATGCCAATGGTATAGTAATCAATGGAGCCCCACGTAGACTAGTCGTGACATCTAGTGGTGAAATATCGAACAATATAATCCTAACAGAGCGAGTGCATTCTAGCGGCCAGAAGAAGAAACTTTTCAATAAAATCTGGAAGTTAATAAGTAGGTCGGCGTGCAGTTACCTTTTTGGCAGCTAGATGTCTCGAGTAAATCTGCTGGCGAATTATGTTTTAATTAAATATATATTTTACACCACAATATGCACAATATAACGCTTAATTTTAAAACATCTGAGTCATTACAAAACAATAAACATATAACATTTCAAGCAAAAAACCTAGCTCTGATCGGGTTTGAACCATAGGCATTTGAGCGATAGGCTAATGCTCTACCACTGAGCTAATTGTGTCAACGAATATCGTTCTATATAAAATGACTTACATAGAACTTGTTAGCAAATAATGATTTATACTAAACGATTTCATCACTGGAGTATATTATTTATATATAAAGCATTTCATACAAAGTTTATTTATTTTGTATCAGTACGCTATATTGCATGCAATACTCAAATTAGTGAAATATAAGTCAGGCACAAGATATCCGCTGCCATCTTGTCTTATTACTGAATCAGCTCAGCTTTTTAAAATCACGTCTGCACTATAGTATTACAAAATAAACTTTTAATTTCGAACGTGCCTCTTCCTTTAGAACAGTTAAAACGATTCTCGGCTCGATAATCGGAACTGGTGGGTCCCATGATATGGATTATAAAGTTTGCATAATTCGCACGGCCGCCATCCTGAAATGGTATGGCGGACGACCTTGTAGTTTGGTCACAAGACGCATCCTATACGAAGGTATGTTGTTACCAAATTTGGTAGAGATCGGATGATTTGGTTAGTCGTTATTTGATTTTACGTTTTGAACGTTTGAGTGGCCGCCATTCAGTTTTAGTAAAGATGGCGGCGATATAAAACATGACACTGAGGTGTCATTTGCTAGTGCTACCTTTGTACCAAATTTCGTTCAATTCGCATTCACCGTGTTCGAATTGATAGGGGGGGACAGACATTCAGAGTACACACACAGACACACACACACACACACACAGAGACACACACACACATACACACACACACCTTTTTCGCCCTGTGTTGATCTCATAAGTCTACTTTCATTTTTTGCAAAAAGTAGGCTCCTGCCTAAATCGGCTTACAGGCTAATATGTTTTATTGGTTTTGACTGTCGCTGTTTCCCCGTGCGTTGAATCTTCGGTTTTGTTTCACGTTTGCCTGGGTGGCATCCTGCATTGATGGATTGTACAGCGTAATAGTACTCTGGAATCAGAATTCTTTCTTAAGAGGGGGCGAAACTTGGGTCGGAAATCGCCTTTTATTTCCAGAAATGGCCCCCTGAGAGGTGAGCGCTATTGTCGCGTAATCTGCATTACCGACCATGCTACAGAGGAGAGCGCGTATGGTGGCAGATGAGAGAGAGAGCGTTTTGGACATAAAGAGACAGAGACACTCACTGCGATATCGCCAGACTGCTCGTCCCGCAGTGTTGCTAATTGCTATGAAGCAAGTCGGTAAGCATTCAACCTCCACTCAGCCGACTTCTCAGTCTTTCGGCAGGACTTACGCAACCTGCCCAAGCGGATGTTGCGATGCTGTCAATCGTCACTTCGTAATTCTAAACGACTGCTATTCGGAACGTTTTTTTTTTTTTTTTGCAACATAAGATTTCACGTGCGCCCACAGTTTGGTTGTACCAAAACTACACAATGTCCACGCAGGGCCGCGACGATAGAGAGCGATCTTGGGCCCCACGGTAATGACTGCCGCCCCACACTCGAGTTCTTTCCGTAAAATCCTAATATTCACGTTTTTTCTTAAAATAGATTAAAATTTCAATATTTGGTTATGTGAAATTATATCGGAAAGGGAAGCTATTCAACTTATTGAGTTTTCACCAAGCAGGCCATTTGCGCAGTGCCGGATTCCTGCCTAGGCCCCGGCCTAGGGGCCCAGCCAGCATAGGGGCCCAGCCAGCCTAGGGGCCCAGCCAACCTAGGGGCCCAGCCAGCCTAGGGGCCCAGCCAGCCTAGGGGCCCAGCCAACCTAGGGGCCCAGCCAACCTAGGGGCCCAGCCAGCCTAGGGGCCCAGCCAGCCTAGGGGCCCAGCCAACCTAGGGGCCCAGCCAGCCTACAAGGCCCCGGCCTAGGGAATTTTATCTGCTTATGAGGAGTTAAGTAAAAAGTTTGACTTTCTTACGAAACTACATCGTTTGGAATCTAAAGACATTCGTGAAGGAGCCAGAAACCTTATAACTTTTTATCCGGGGGACTTGGATAGGACTTTGGAAAACGAGTGTCTGCACCTGCAAGCTCATTTGTCGTCGAATGATGAAGTTATGGAGTTATCGTCACATATCGGAAAAAGGCATTTTCGACATTTATCCAAACGTAGGAATTGCGCTTCGAATGCTGTTGTGTACACCATCGTCAAACTGCTCAACAGAACGGTCGATTTCAGCGCTAAAGAGAGTAAAGGATTTCTTAAGATCTAACATAGGAGAGAACAGGCTCAATTCACTCTCTGTAATGTACATAGAGTCAGAAATGAAAATGAAAATCCACAGCCTGCTTCCAGTCTCCGACCGGGTGAGGAATGGAATGAATGAAGCCCTCATCTAGCGGCGAGGATATGAATTGTACCGGCTGCCGAGGCCTGACGCACTCCTCTGGGGCAATGATTAAATGAATGACAGATGAAATGAAATGACAGTGGAGAGTGTTGCTGGAATGAAATGTTGACAGGAAAAACCGGAGTACGCGGAGAAAAACCTGTCTGCCTCCGTTTTGTCCAGCACAGATCTCACATGGAGTGACCGGGATTTGAACCACGGACCCAGCGGTGAGAGGCCGGCGTGCTGCCGCCTAAGCCACGGAGGCTTCAGAGTCAGAAATAATGCAGTCAATTGACTATGATGACGTCATTCATTCTTTTGCACAGAAGAATGTTTGTCGTTTGATTCTATACATTTTATAGAATAACGTAACAATAGTAACATAGACTGTATTATTCTGATGTTTATTAGAGTCATTAAAGTCGATTAAAAATTATATGTTCTGTACTAGTGCATTAATTTGCTAAATTTCCAAAATAGCTTCGAGATGGTGGGGGGCCCAAATGTCAAGTGCCTAGGGGCCCTGGATCTCTAAGTACGGGCCTGCTTTTGCTAGGACATAATCTCATTTTATATTCATTCGTGAATTTTGTACTTTTAAATTTCGTAGCGTGCTTTCGTTGCCTTTAGCACTGTAACGCTTGAAATTTTACCTGCTGCCAATAGACTACAGTATATACCTAGGTAAATAACAGTTCTTTAGAAATAACTGAAATTGGACCCAACGTTTTCGCTCTACAACGGCCCAAGAATCACCAATGTTTTAAAGTTTACTCACTTTACCTTTCAAGAGTTTGCTTGGACTTATTTAAAAGACTGATATAGCAATTAAGAAGCCGTAGTTTTCTCTTTCGGGCCCCTGGGCTGTAGCCCCATTTGCCCCTCCTTCTCGTCGGACCTGTGTCCACGTTGTCTTGCTATTTCATCAATTTCGTACGTACAATGAGCGGTCTGGGGAAGTAACAATTCCACTCTGCTTTGTGGTGGGTTGTGGGGAATATCATTAGAAGACAACCACTCGATAATGTAAGCCTCTCTGTTATTCGAGGTCGGAGCTTTGTTAATTTGCACTGAGAAAATGCTCACATTGTCCATAATAACTGAATGTGGACGGAGGTCTGGCAGTAATTATTCAGTAAACCTTAGTTTAAAACGAGCGTGTCTCTCCTGAACGGCAATGGTCAGATTTCTCAGAGTTCGATACTAACCCTCCTTTGGTCGCGTAGATTACTATTGTAATCAAGGTTCATTTGTTTTAAATCTACGAACATAATACACTAGATTTTCGTACATTCTGTTCAGTACCTTTCCACGAAGTTCTTCCCATTTCAATCACCGTGAAATATTACATCAATTGCCACTATATAGCGTGCCAGTTGTGTACCAAATAGTCAATTGTATTCCACTCGACTATTTGCGGAACTACGCTGGAACTCACGGGTAGAGCCATCCGCGGATAAACAAAGCGTTATCCGCATCCGCCCCGCATCCGCACGTTTGTTATCCGAATGTACTGGCATTACTATAATATTTTTAATTAGATAAAGCATAACGCATTAAAGCAACACATTTACACATTTGAGAAGAAAGTCGTTCCTTTAGGCTTTTTATGTCAAGTTCTATGTTTAAAATGAATGTTTCACAGCCAGAATTGCAACCCTTTTCAGTTCGGAGTGTTAATTATGCTTAATGACTAAATTTGAATGATATTAGCTTAAGTAATCATCTTACATTTCTCATGAAAATAACATAACGGAAAAAAAAAATGTCATCTCATAGACATCCGGGTCCTAGTAATGAAATTCAACAAGTTCGGATTGTATTCTAAAAGCTATCCTCAAATGTATTCAAAACATTATCCGCAGCTTATCCGCTATCCGCACAGCCATGCAAACTATATATGCATGGCAAAAAATGTTGCGGATATCCGCATCCGCGTAGGGCTTTACTCATGGGCGCCCGTAGGGGACCATGGGTCCGGCCTGGAATCCCGAGAATATTTCGACTGTTCATTGTCACACCAGTTTATTTCATAAATTGAGGATACTGATAGTTAACTGATTTAGATGTAGGGATAATTCCACAGTTTTAATTAACTAAGTAATTTGTGATTATTTGAAAATATCTCCAGTTATTAAAAAATCGACGAACTGGATTAACATTACTATTTTAATGAACTGCTTGATTTTTATTTTACTTGTTCTTAAGAAATGAACATTATGACGATGATTCACAAAAGAAAGAAAAAACTCCCATTCATGCCATGAAGATATGTACCCGACGGTTTTAGAGCAGTCAAATAATGAATAACACGAAGCAAGTAAGAAATGAAACTAAATTGCGGGGCGGAGGTACGTATCATCATCAGCTAGTGACATGTAGGTAAAGAAATGAAAAATACAACTTGCCTCCCTCCCCCCGGAAAGAAATCCTGCGGGTGCCCATGCTTGTATAGCAATGTATAGAATTGGGCAACTGAATATATTAAGGAACACTTAATTGTAGAAAAATACTCATCTGTTCGCAAATATTTCATGTTTTTACTCAATACGGGAAACTGCCAAATTTCTTTCAAATTTAGAATTAGATAAGTTTTCATGTTGTGTCAAAATATTTGGTATTTCATGTATTTGTCATGGAGGAAAGAAAGAGAGGATTTGCCCAGAGCTCGTGCCAGTGAAGCAAAGCGCTGAGTCCAAAGTGGGCGTAACCTAGTGTTCTGTGACTTGTATGCGGTAGAGCATTGTGCATGGTTATTTCGGAGTTTTTTTCTTCCTAATAATGGCGTGTAGTGCCTATGGTGGTACGAATCGACAGAACAGAACAGACCAGGAAGCATAAAAATATAGTAGGCCTATTATTTACCATATTTGAAAGTTACAATATCAATTGAAGCTAAACCGTTGTTAGTTGTATCCATGCAATTCTGTTGCAGGTTGAGTTTATTAATATTATATTTTATCTCAGGACTGGAAAGCATGGAGAGCTGCGTCAAATTAGTCGAAAGACTGAAGAATCAAGCAATAAAACATTATATTGCACTAGCCAGCGCAGCGAAGGCATCTCCTTCCGGTTCTTTCCTCTATGGTATTTGTCTATGATTAGTATATTCATCACACTCCATCCTTCTTATAAAATCGAAAATCAAAATTTTAAACCAAAAAAAGAACAATTGAAATACCCATTAAAATTGGCCTACGACTGTAATCCACGCGACTACTGACGTTGCATTTCGAGCCGACCGTCCTAACCAAAACTTCCAGTCCTCCGGAAACGTCGCTCATTTTCCAGCACATTGACCTTGTATAGTTTTGACTTACATTACGCTACATCAAGGTAATAAATGCAGTAACTTATGTCCCTGATTCACCGATCTCGTACATTACGGTACCGGTACCCTGAAAAATACAGTTCTCGCCGCTATGATGTCACTCCTTTCCATGAGTAGCTTTTTCTCGTCATGAGTTTCCTCATATTTTTAGTGCTACGCTTATCTTATACTGTACTGTAGGTTCATAATTAGTTAAAATATAAGAAACTACCAGAGTATTAGTGGAGGACAATACTGTGAAAACACAATAGATATGATTTTTATACAGGGTACTGCCCCCGTAAATTGAATTATGTTGAGACCACGGTGGCTATATTGGAAAATATAAAGAAAGTTATGGCTGTCATAGTTATGACGTGGATGGTCATGACGTAAGCACGGATGACGCAGACTTTATACCAGCAGGCTGCTTGAGCTGAGATTCTCAATGACGTCAGCATTTATTCGAGAAAGATCCGAGATTTACGACGCAGTCGCAGGAAACGTGGAATTGTGCTGAGGAAGAAATTATGCTATTGGAGGGGAGGCTCGAACCAATCAACGATTGTTTGAAGGAAGACGGAGATTGCTGAAACTATGGTATTTTTAATACTTTTTGGAATGCAGAATTGTGGAAATCCATTTTCAGTAGAGGCATTGTTCTGGAATTTTGGTGAAATTTATTTCCAGTTTTTGAATTTTGAAAATCCGTCACGTATTGACGAAGTTGGAACTTCGAGCGATGACGCAGTAACACGCTATGGAAGGGATGGATACGCCCCTTATGAAGTTTATAAAAGGCCTTGCGCAGAAGAGAGGAGTCTCAATCGTCTCATATCGCATATCTCAAATCGTCAGATCTTGAGTGCTTATATAGTCGTTTTGGTGAAACGTCGAGTGATATTAGTAGAGAGAGTCGTCTTTATAACGCGTGGTGAAGCCACCGCATTAAACGTGATTCGAGCAGACAAGCAGTGCAAGTTTACTGTGAGTAAAACTAGGTGAAGTTAAAACGCACATTATAACGCGTCTACAAGAGTGGCTATGAACAGTTAGCGGTTGCCTATAAGCTAATTCTATTGTGCAGTGCTACATTAAGCAGTGTAGTAAATTTGAACAATTTCGAGGAGGTATTTTAGAAGATATTAGCACTTTTAGACGACTGACAAAAGTGATTTTCTCGCCACCTGAGAAGCACGTTATAGCGTCAGATTCTACGCTACGGCTGACACTGCTAGTATAACAGGGAGACTTCTGATTGCTTTTGTGACACAACGCTACAGTATTATGGAGCAGTTTAATAAGGCAGTTTGTTCTACTATCACTATAACCGAAGAGAAGATGGAAGGCTAAAGGACTTTAATGCAATTGGGACATACATCGTTGGAGTAAGATAGCAACATGGAACTTCGCTAATTGCCATTCCATACAAGCGGACATGTGGTGAACAACCATCTACACCCATGTTTCGTGGCTCAACGCTGAATACTATCAAACAGCAATGAAAACGATTTCATACTCACTGAATATGAATATTTCAATGGAAATTACTACAAAAACTTCATGGCGATTTTCTACAAGATCTTCAGGGATTTTTCAAGAGAGGTCAGGGTTGTCCCGACTCACAAAGAAGAATTTTGCCGGAAGGATGTCTTACGTCTTCATGGAGCAGTGCAATTTCCGGAGAAGGAAGCAGTTCGATTCTCCGAGGGTGCTGTTTCCTGTTTCGAGGATGGAGCTCAGCTTTAACTTGGTGAAATGGATCCATCAGCAGTCTTCTTTGGGGAATTTTCCTCTGGAACGTCAATCGGCAGATAAGGTAGTCGTGAACGTTTATTGTATTTGAGTTTTCTAGCAATACCTGAGCAACCATTTTCCCATATTTTTGTCCTCATGTATTTTGCCCTATATTCTTGTTTGAGATTCCTATTCTCAGTACACCTTGATGAGTTATGCCTTTTTCGACGATTTATTAAGACATTGTTATGTCATGGGCATAGTTAAATGATTTTGGATCAGTTGAGACTGACATTTAGATATTTCAATAATTTGCTTATTTTTGGTAGTCACGATTTGACTATAAGTTAATGATTTTCATGGCAGATTTAACTTCAGACAGCGTGTCTCTTTATTAAAGTAATTTCTACCCCAGTTTAATTACTTTGACCAATTTTCTGTCATCATCAAGAAGGAAGAACATTTAAATGATTTTAGAGCGTTAAAATCTCTTGCGTTGTCGACGATCTTGGAAATACTAGTCGTTATTTGAAATTGATTGCAACACAGACATTTATCGTCAGTTATGAACGACCATTGCATCATAGACAATTTTGTGAAAGATGAACTTTAATTATGAATTATTGAATGCATTAAAGTCGTGAACTTTTGTTAGGAGTTTTTTCTCTATTAGAGAGTTGAATAATAATGTTTGCATTCCACAGTCTAATTGGATTCTATTCGACTATTTTGCAGTTTAGTCGCACTTTGTTTGATGATAGTATTTTTATACTACAATTCTTTGAAGATGATAATCTTAAATTTTGATAGACCAGAGAGGCGTATATAAGCGTATTCACTATTAAATTTGTTTGTGATTGGCAAATTTTTACTTCATTTCGATTCATGAATGAAATCCACGAAGGTTAAATGACAACAGTTTTGAAACAATTAATGATTATAAGAATTTTGAAGTGGAACTATGAATGTATAATCGCCAGTGCAGCGGACATGTTGAAAGTCGCTGATGTATAATGCCCTTGAAGTAAATGAAGGAGGTTCCCACAGTAATTAATGATATTAAAGAATTTGTTAGTGGAGGTTTTTGTAAATTCTGTGGAAGATTATGATGCCGTATATATTAATATATGATGAATTTTGGGCCTATTTTTATAAGCGACGTATTTACCGCAGGAGTGTATTGTATTTGTCCTTTGAAAATTAATCAAGTGAATTTACTGTTATAATTAACAAGAGTATTGAAAGAATTTGAGATAAGATTTTGAATGAAGATTACCGTCACAAATAATTATAATAATTATAAAACCTTTATTAAACCAGATTGTGACATTAACATGTATTAACCTTCATTGGTCGATTATATTGACACGATTATGAAATTACCAACCGGATGAACATGTGGTTAATGTATTTCTCAAATTAATAATTTGAATAATTTAAATGTTAATATTGTAAATAAATAATGTAAATATCTTTGACAATAATGTGGAACGGAAGTAATGTTAGAGGCGTGTTTAAAATTCTTTTTGTCTTTAACTATATTATAAACAATTTCTAATTGTTATAAACATTTATGAGTTTTGTTATAAACATTTAAGAGTTTGTTTTATACTCTAAACAATGCTTATTAAACATTTGGATGATAATTAAACAAGTTTAGGGATTGTCAGAATAATCCAGTGGTATGTGAGTAAAGCATTTGAAAGATTTGCGTAACAATATTTTGTGATGTCTTGCGGACATTTAAAACTTTTGAGAGAGTGCTGGATTCTTACGCAACGTGGCTTGACAAGGGAGCCCATTTGACAGGTGTACGTCAGGTTGAAGGGTAGATGGCAGCTGGCCAGACAACTGGTTATCAGCGGACGAGGTCGTCTACAGTGTGGCCTTGCGCCTATAAATACAAGTGTCATGTTTATTAAAAGAAAACAAATGCTCTATAAATGTGTCTCATCCTGACTCCCTTATCCAGTCCAAATGTGTTCTAAATATTACGTTATTTTGAGCTCGGGGGAGCTAACATGTTGTATAATAACTTTGCAAGTCCTATAGGAGGACGTAGTCAGATTGACATGGGCTACTGATAGCCTCAAATTTATTTTGTTGAGTGTGTTAAAGTCATACCCTTTATTTGAAATAAAGCTTTTGTACAGTTCAAAGTTCTTGCCGTCGTTCTGGTTCATTTTTAAATGTCATAGTGA
Organism: Meconema thalassinum; assembly: GCA_946902985.2. Classification (NCBI taxonomy): domain Eukaryota; kingdom Metazoa; phylum Arthropoda; class Insecta; order Orthoptera; family Tettigoniidae; genus Meconema; species Meconema thalassinum. The sequence continues at coordinate 2,010,259 of CAMPQE020000004.1, read as the reverse complement.
AGGTTATTGTGGGAGCATACTTTAGAGATCCTGTTGTCAACCCAATCCCCGAGATATTTATAAGAGGTAAGTAGAGGTAAGTATGAACCCCCGTCTATTTTGGTGTGTTTCACAATAATTCCTTGTTAACTTCTGTGCTCAAATCTCGGTAGTATCTGTCAGTGCCATTTTCATTGGTGTAGCTGAGCCGGTGCGGTGGATTATTGGCAATCCGATTGAGGGGGCGGATATCTGACAGCCTACTATCCGGGTAAACGGGGACAGAAGGATTGGCGACCCTAAAACGTGGGGCTGATTCAACACAACTGGATCACCAGGTTGAACGCCAGAAGGATTGGCGCAGTCAACGTATGGGGCTGATTCAACATAAGTGGATCACCAGGTTGAACGCCAGTAGGATTGGCAAACCTAAAACGTGTGGATCGATAGACTCAAACAAAGAGGTTGATTCTTTGTTAGATGTCTAGGCCAATTGTAGTATTTAAGAGTGTGATTATATAGGAATTAAATGTTGTATTGTAGTAGGAAAATTACACTCAGAATAGATCAGATCTTATACAACTTGAGAGAGGTTAAATAGGCTGGAAACTTAGAAAAATCGCCTATGATCTGGAATCTTATTTTATTTGACCGGCTTATGACATTTTAGTCATATTAAAGATAAAATTAAATTATTTGGATTATAAATGTAAATTATTTGTGTTAGGATATTTTAAAATGAGCCAGGGAAATTTGAACATGTGCTTGAGTTTGTTTCAACATGAAGTGTCTTCGAAGGTTAATTCTAAGGTAGTTATAAGTTAGATTTAAGACAGAAAATTGATCAAATTTATATATGGTGAAAAGTGTTGCTCAGATGTTGTTATTTTGCTCTTTTGATGTATGTCCCTACAGCAGTTTATATTTTGAATAATATTGTAATGGCAGATGAAAGTTTGAGGATGATGTTAGAGGAGATGTCTGCTAATTTGAAAGCAAGCATGGATAGCAGTATGAAGCAGATGATGGAGGAGAATGCTAGTAATATGTCTGCTAGTTTGAAAGCTAGCATGGATGAAAGTTTGAAAGTTATTCAGACCAGTTCTGCTAACTTAGAGGATAATATGTCGCGTTTACAGATTAATACCCAAGGAATCGAGAATGCTGTAACTGACATGCGCTCAGACGTGTCCAATGTCCAAAAAGATTTATCCAATGTGCATAAAAATGTTTCAGAGGTTAAAATAGATGTGTCTAATGTGCATAAAGATCTTACAATGTTGAATTTAGATGTTGCTAATGTCCGAAGTGATATTTCTTGTGCTAGGGCTGAAGTAGTTGTTGTTAAAAATGATGTTGCGACTGTCCAAGACAAGGTTGAGGAAGTCCAAAGAGGAATCCAAAATGTTAGAACTGATGTGTCCAATGTTCAGGTTGATATTAATAACATTCATTCGGATGTAAACGAGATGCAAGGTGACATAAATAAAATTCAAGTAGAGGTCAACACAGTTTTCGTAGATATTGCTAAAGTCCAAACTGATGTAAATAAAGTCAGGGAAGAAATAGAAAATTCGAAAACCCTTTATACACGTAATATAAGTGCATTAACGACTAGGCTAGTTGATGAGTCAGTTAGAACGACAGCATCTTTAGCAGGTTTAAAGTTTGATGTAGAGGTCATGAGAACCCAGGTATTAGACCATAATAGATTACTTAAAGAAGATATCGAAGTAGACATAGCAGAAATGTTAACGGCAAATGTAGCAGTATGGAAAGACGAGTGGAATAGGTCAAGTGGGGAACATGTAACCCAAATTCAAGAACTTATTGAAAGAAAACTTGCCAGTACTCAAATAGATATTAACAATGAAGTAGTACAAATTAGGAAAGATTTAAGCGTCAGGATGGATTCGCTATCCGAGAGACAAGTAGAAGATAGAACACAATTAGGTCAGGATGTGCAAGCATTAAAATCTGCATTAGAGGAACAGATTCATAAAGTTGTCTCTGATGTGAATGAAACGACGAGTAAACTGCAAAATTTGAAGCTAGGAGAAGCTAGTTTGATGGAGACCTACAAAGAGGAGTTAATCAAGAAAGTCTTAACGGAGATTACTGACAAGGATACAGTAGGCTTGGCTTGCGAAACCAATAGGAATTATGCCAGAAGATATAACCTAGATCCAGAAGAGAGAGACGTGACTCCTGAAGAACGTATATCCAGATTCAGGGAGGAAGATGACGAGAGGAATATGGAACCTGAGTGGAACTATCGAGATAGTGGGAAAAACTACCCGGATTCATATCCGAGGAATGTCACGGTCATCAGGAATTTTGAAGACAAACCACAAAAATTCAGCAACACTGACAGTTTGACGCCTATAGAGTATGTCAGGAACCTCAAAGATTATTTCATCGAAGCTCACATTCCCAGAGAGAGAGAGATGAAGATAGTGGAGAGATTTTTGATTGGAGGACCCCTCGAATGGTTTCGCGCATTTAGATACACATTCAGTAACTTTGACGAGTTTGCAGAGGCGCTAATCAAACGATTTTGGCCCATCGAAGCGCAGAATTCGTTAAGAGCGGAGGTTTATTCAAGAAAATACTCAGGTACTCTTCCAACGCGGTACGCTGATTTCTTTACGAGTCAATTGTCCCGCTTGAGATTTTTGCAACCCCCTTTGTCAACGGAGCAATTAATTGATGCGATTTCTCGTATGCTGCCTCTGGAGGTGAGGAGACTAATCATTTCGTCTAACATAAGGGATTTGAACAGCATGGATGAATTACTGAGGAGGTTAGACTACACAAGTCCAATGCCTAACGTGGTAGAGAAAGGTCAAAGGCATGACTTCAAAGAAATAAATACGGTATATATGGACCAAGTCCAACAAACTGACAAGCCAGATGAAGAGAAAACTGACAATGTAGGTCCTCACAGGAATAATCAGTTTAGAAATAACAGATCTCAATGTTACCGTCCGTATCAACAGAGAAGAGGTTGGAACTATAATCGAGGCAATTACAACAATGGAAGAGGCAGATATTACAACAATAATGGTTATAACAGAAATTATAATAGAAATAACCAGAACCAAAATAGAAATCAGGATTCTCAAGGTCAGGTTATGAGACCCGATCAGTATCAGGAAAGAGAGAGGGAAAGCCAGCAATACCTGAAAGAATTACAGGAAAAAGAAGCCGAAAATCAAAAGAAAAGGCAGGATGTTGTAATCGATCCTGGACCTTCGACAGTCCAGCAGAACTTAGAAAATAGAAATACTGGACAGAAGAGAAAGTAGAGAGGAGAGAATGCATTTAACCACACACAACCCAGAGTAGAAGAGATTTATGATTAAGGAACATAGAGGAAATATCATACTAGAGTAAACCAGTAATAATTCAATTTCGTGTTCAAGAGAGTTGAGATACTTGTAACACTGAGTTTAAAAACAATTTGCAACTGTTTTTAAAACGTGGTGAGGGGAGAATGCCCCCGTAAATTGAATTATGTTGAGACCACGGTGGCTGTATTGGAAAATATAAAGAAAGTTATGGCTGTCATAGTTATGACGTGGATGGTCATGACGTAAGCACGGATGACGCAGACGTTATACCAGCAGGCTGCTTGAGCTGAGATTCTCAATGACGTCAGCATTTATTCGAGAAAGATCCGAGATTTACGACGCAGTCGCAGGAAACGTGGAATTGTGCTGAGGAAGAAATTATGCTATTGGAGGGGAGGCTCGAACCAATCAACGATTGTTTGAAGGAAGACGGAGATTGCTGAAACTATGGTATTTTTAATACTTTTTGGAATGCAGAATTGTGGAAATCCATTTTCAGTAGAGGCATTGTTCTGGAATTTTGGTGAAATTTATTTCCAGTTTTTGAATTTTGAAAATCCGTCACGTATTGACGAAGTTGGAACTTCGAGCGATGACGCAGTAACACGCTATGGAAGGGATGGATACGCCCCTTATGAAGTTTATAAAAGGCCTTGCGCAGAAGAGAGGAGTCTCAATCGTCTCATATCGCATATCTCAAATCGTCAGATCTTGAGTGCTTATATAGTCGTTTTGGTGAAACGTCGAGTGATATTAGTAGAGAGAGTCGTCTTTATAACGCGTGGTGAAGCCACCGCATTAAACGTGATTCGAGCAGACAAGCAGTGCAAGTTTACTGTGAGTAAAACTAGGTGAAGTTAAAACGCACATTATAACGCGTCTACAAGAGTGGCTATGAACAGTTAGCGGTTGCCTATAAGCTAATTCTATTGTGCAGTGCTACATTAAGCAGTGTAGTCAATTTGAACAATTTCGAGGAGATATTTTAGAAGATATTAGCACTTTTAGACGACTGACAAAAGTGATTTTCTCGCCACCTGAGAAGCACGTTATAGCGTCAGATTCTACGCTACGGCTGACACTGCTAGTATAACAGGGAGACTTCTGATTGCTTTTGTGACACAACGCTACAGTATTATGGAGCAGTTTAATAAGGCAGTTTGTTCTACTATCACTATAACCGAAAAGAAGATGGAAGGCTAAAGGACTTTAATGCAATTGGGACATACATCGTTGGAGTAAGATAGCAACATGGAACTTCGCTAATTGCCATTCCATACAAGCGGACATGTGGTGAACAACCATCTACACCCATGTTTCGTGGCTCAACGCTGAATACTATCAAACAGCAATGAAAACGATTTCATACTCACTGAATATGAATATTTCAATGGAAATTACTACAAAAACTTCATGGCGATTTTCTACAAGATCTTCAGGGATTTTTCAAGAGAGGTCAGGGTTGTCCCGACTCACAAAGAAGAATTTTGCCGGAAGGATGTCTTACGTCTTCATGGAGCAGTGCAATTTCCGGAGAAGGAAGCAGTTCGATTCTCCGAGGGTGCTGTTTCCTGTTTCGAGGATGGAGCTCAGCTTTAACTTGGTGAAATGGATCCATCAGCAGTCTTCTTTGGGGAATTTTCCTCTGGAACGTCAATCGGCAGATAAGGTAGTCGTGAACGTTTATTGTATTTGAGTTTTCTAGCAATACCTGAGCAACCATTTTCCCATATTTTTGTCCTCATGTATTTTGCCCTATATTCTTGTTTGAGATTCCTATTCTCAGTACACCTTGATGAGTTATGCCTTTTTCGACGATTTATTAAGACATTGTTATGTCATGGGCATAGTTAAATGATTTTGGATCAGTTGAGACTGACATTTAGATATTTCAATAATTTGCTTATTTTTGGTAGTCACGATTTGACTATAAGTTAATGATTTTCATGGCAGATTTAACTTCAGACAGCGTGTCTCTTTATTAAAGTAATTTCTACCCCAGTTTAATTACTTTGACCAATTTTCTGTCATCATCAAGAAGGAAGAACATTTAAATGATTTTAGAGCGTTAAAATCTCTTGCGTTGTCGACGATCTTGGAAATACTAGTCGTTATTTGAAATTGATTGCAACACAGACATTTATCGTCAGTTATGAACGACCATTGCATCATAGACAATTTTGTGAAAGATGAACTTTAATTATGAATTATTGAATGCATTAAAGTCGTGAACTTTTGTTAGGAGTTTTTTCTCTATTAGAGAGTTGAATAATAATGTTTGCATTCCACAGTCTAATTGGATTCTATTCGACTATTTTGCAGTTTAGTCGCACTTTGTTTGATGATAGTATTTTTATACTACAATTCTTTGAAGATGATAATCTTAAATTTTGATAGACCAGAGAGGCGTATATAAGCGTATTCACTATTAAATTTGTTTGTGATTGGCAAATTTTTACTTCATTTCGATTCATGAATGAAATCCACGAAGGTTAAATGACAACAGTTTTGAAACAATTAATGATTATAAGAATTTTGAAGTGGAACTATGAATGTATAATCGCCAGTGCAGCGGACATGTTGAAAGTCGCTGATGTATAATGCCCTTGAAGTAAATGAAGGAGGTTCCCACAGTAATTAATGATATTAAAGAATTTGTTAGTGGAGGTTTTTGTAAATTCTGTGGAAGATTTTGATGCCGTATATATTAATATATGATGAATTTTGGGCCTATTTTTATAAGCGACGTATTTACCGCAGGAGTGTATTGTATTTGTCCTTTGAAAATTAATCAAGTGAATTTACTGTTATAATTAACAAGAGTATTGAAAGAATTTGAGATAAGATTTTGAATGAAGATTACCGTCACAAATAATTATAATAATTATTAAACCTTTATTAAACCAGATTGTAACATTAACATGTATAACTAACCTTCATTGGTCGATTATATTGACACGATTATGAAATTACCAACCGGATGAACATGTGGTTAATGTATTTCTCAAATTAATAATTTGAATAATTTAAATGTTAATATTGTAAATAAATAATGTAAATATCTTTGACAATAATGTGGAAAGGAAGTAATGTTAGAGGCGTGTTTAAAATTCTTTTTGTCTTTAACTATATTATAAACAATTTCTAATTGTTATAAACATTTATGAGTTTTGTTATAAACATTTAAGAGTTTGTTTTATACTCTAAACAATGCTTATTAAACATTTGGATGATAATTAAACAAGTTTAGGGATTGTCAGAATAATCCAGTGGTATGTGAGTAAAGCATTTGAAAGATTTGCGTAACAATATTTTGTGATGTCTTGCGGACTTTTAAAACTTTTGAGAGAGTGCTGGATTCTTACGCAACGTGGCTTGACAAGGGAGTCCATTTGACAGGTGTACGTCAGGTTGAAGGGTAGATGGCAGCTGGCCAGACAACTGGTTATCAGCGGACGAGGTCGTCTACAGTGTGGCCTTGCGCCTATAAATACAAGTGTCATGTTTATTAAAAGAAAACAAATGCTCTATAAATGTGTCTCATCCTGACTCCCTTATCCAGTCCAAATGTGTTCTAAATATTACGTTATTTTGAGCTCGGGGGAGCTAACATGTTGTATAATAACTTTGCAAGTCCTATAGGAGGACGTAGTCAGATTGACATGGGCTACTGATAGCCTCAAATTTATTTTGTTGAGTGTGTTAAAGTCATACCCTTTATTTGAAATAAAGCTTTTGTACAGTTCAAAGTTCTTGCCGTCGTTCTGGTTCATTTTTAAATGTCATAGTGAAGATTATTGTGGGAGCATACTTTAGAGATTCTGTTGTCAACCCAATCCCCGATATATTTATAAGAGGTAAGTAGAGGTAAGTATGAACTCCCGTCTATTTTGGTGTGTTCCACAATAATTCCTTGTTAACTTCTGTGCTCAAATCTCGGTAGTATCTGTCAGTGCCAATTTCATTGGTGTAGCTGAGCCGGTGCGGTGGATTATTGGCAATCCGATTGAGGGGGCGGATATCTGACAGCCTACTATCCGGGTAAACGAGGACAGTACTTTTTTCGGTCTAGCGACATAGCAGTGCAGCGGCAAAATGCATGCGTGGCCGGGTTACTCATTGCGAGAGATATAGCGCTGCTATGTTGCTACATGGACAGGGGTTGATGACCACGCAGTTCCGCCCCTTAAAAAAACAACAATAACGAACTTGCTAGATGGATAAAAAAGAAGGACCCTGTACTTCTAATTAATAAGTGTATGATAAAAATGTTTCACAATTAATTATACTTAAACTCGTTGAATTAATAACACTGTATACAGAAGATTAACCTACTAACAGTTCGTTTAAAAACGAAAGTAAACACAGTAGAATCCTATTCAATGAACACAATACATCAGCTGTAAGTCATGTTCTCAGCGCTAAAAATAACTCGTCACTCTGCCTTACCGACTCATTACGCCTGCGCTCTTGCGGCTAAGTAGCGAACTTCTACGGCAGCGGCATTACGACTGAAAGTGTAGGGCATTAAAAACTGCTTGTTTTCTAGAAACACGCAGGAGAAAAGCAAGATTCATCTCTATAGAAGCATTCTTAAACAAATACCCTTTACAACCATGTAACTTTTCATCACTTTTGACAGCCACATTGATTTTTAATTTCTGAAGTACAATCGGTGAAAAAAAAAGACTTGCCTTATGGGAAAACTGCTTCTCAGTTTCAATGATACAAAATGTTATTATCAATGAAATCTCATTTGAAAAGTTTAATACGTGCTATTGAAGGTATTTACGTGATTTGAAAGTGAAGTTTTGTTTAATTTCGGCCATTGACCTATTTAAAACGTAGATTATAACTCTCTCTCCATGCTATAAGCAGAGCCTGCCACGAGCGGCCGGCCGGCTGACTTTAGCGCCCTCTTAATGTTCGTTTACAGTGGGAAGATTTTTACCCTGGTACCGTTAATCTTTCTCTGAAGGTCGTTACTTATTGCGATGTAGTCTCTTTTACTGAATGTCTGCATTTCGAATGATATACTAATATACTTATAAACTAATGCGTAATATGTACTCCTTGACATATTCTCCATTGTGGTATTTCACTATACCGCTTCCTATATGCACCGTAGTAAAACTTCAATATGCTTCCTTAAGCATTTATTGTGCCCATTCAGCATGAAATATGCAAATCACAGTCTGCCAGCAATGCTCAAATCGGGAGTATCGGGGTTTATGGTATGTTCTCCCACTCTGTGACTTACACACTTTGGATCAAATAGAGGATACACTTCCAAAAATAAACAAAAATCAACTCCTACTATAAAAACATTTAATTACTCAAATATATGGCGCTACAAAAATTAAACAAATAAAATACTGACCCTTTAATTCATACTTGTTCAGAGTGAACAAGGAAATCATATTTAAACAAATATTAAATCATAATAAATGGTTTTCTATAAACCAACAAACTTCTATTAACTTTTCACTTCCATATAGTGTCCTTTTAAAATTCTAATAAAATCAAGAGCTCCAATAGGCTCGATACCTTTTACACATACTGTGTTATCCATTTACAACACATCACTTCCTATTACATGAGTATATCTTCTAATAAAAAAATATAAAAATTTACCGAAGTACTGTTACACATTTACTTAATTTTTGGGCTTTCACAATGCTCTTAGGTTACCATCTCTCTCTCAAGTCAACAATTCACTACCGTGATTGGGAAACATTTGCGTATTCCCGAGCTACAGAAGACTACTTGAACAAGTCAAAAATTAAGATCACTCCCGGAATCTAATTGTCTTCACTAGAACTCGTGAATCACTACATCATACAATCATAACATTAGGGATTTATCATATTTTGTCTTAAAAGACCATTATATCCTAAGAAAGCAACGATCTGAACTTTGCAAGCGGTAATATTCATCTAAAATAACCTCGGTTCGAAGACCGGGTCGTTAAAACCAACTCTAAACACTCTGGTGTGCTATAACTTCAAACAGACAGCTCTTAGACCTACCACAACACGTTAATGGTAAGGGCCTGTAGCCTTGGCTACTTAGCGTGATTTATTGCCGGGAGCAGGAACTTCACGGTCTCACTCACAAGATACGGGCTACCCTCAGCTTTATACAGCTGTTCTTAAATGCAGTTCTTTGAACAGGCAAGGCTTTCATACTACTTATTTTAACAACATATTTAGATTCAACAGATCTATTTTCTTAAGTTCGGCATTTATTAATTATGAAGTGTCCTCATTGGCGGGTAAGAATAATTCAATACAACAACAATATTTAGGGGCTTAAACATGGACGAATCTGGGTTCGATCCTTTCAAATGCCTCGGGAACCATATCCCCCACTGGAGGACTTATAACATTAGCGACTTATAGCATGCCTATTTGCCTTACACCCGCGCTCATAATACAATTATAAGCACCCTATTATAATACAATACACACACGGCCTCGTGATCACATCACTATTTAGAGGACTTACCATAGTTCAATTACTACGACCAACTGCCCCTCATAATTAGTGTTACCGAGTTTTTTTACGCATTCCTAGCGTGACAAATTACTTCAATGCGCTAAATGGCGCTTATACCTTAATTGCGCCAAGTTGCCTTCAAAGAAATGATAAATTCAAAATCAACGTTTGATCTACATCTCAAATTCTATATTAATCCTCTCCCTTGACAATAATCGCTTCACTTTAAGAACGTGTGTCCATAACATGTATTAATTCCTTTAAAGGAGCTCGGAAGCTACTACTTTTCATATAATTCATCATAATCTTCATTCATTTATACAATTATTATTATTACGCTTGCTTTCACATATTTAAATCATTTATCAAATTCACTGATATTTTATTTCATACATTTCCCCAAGGGATTTATTTATTTCACATAATTCTTTATACTTTCTCAATTTTTAATCGTTCAGATCGCGCTATTATTCTTTTATTTGTTATTCAAACATCCCTATTCCTTCCTTCCCATGTGGATTGTACGCAAACCTTCCCCAACACATAACATAATGAAATGGTTACTCACATGATTTTTACGGTCATCGACCGAATTCTCCAGCGGTTTCATTTTTGCCCACTCACTGTATTTAAGCCATCTTCATTGATACCATTTCACACAATGACACTTCTTTAAACACATACACATTATTTACCTTCAACACTGGTAACATATTGAATACAATTTTGTATTCGTTTATCATACACAAATAAATTCACTAAAAATTATAACACTAAAACAAAATTTCACTATATTTACTTTACACTGCTTTTAATCACTTAGTCTTTGATTTTTGCCTTACACACGTGATTTCTTTCATCCCCGTTTCCAAGGGTGACAATCTTAGACGTCGGCTCCCTAATCTGGCAAGATGATGACAGTCTCGATCAATCTACCCCTCCCTGGAACGGTTATTCTTCAGATCCGGTTTCTGACTATCGGCTTCTATTTTTACTAGCACGATGTCGTTTCTTCTTAGACACTATTTAGTTTGTCTAGGTAAAGTCTGTCCTGGTTACGGCCTCTCGAATACTTTATCGGTGACCTTAATAATTCCCTAGCATTTACTGCTATTCCTTCAATTCGTAGCTTATTGCTTTTTACTGTTCGTTTGTCTCCTTTAGACAACGCCTTGGAGTAAATTCTCAATTCTTATTGTTTGGCGCTCTAGTCCCTATCTTTTCGGCACACTAGGCATTACTTATTTCGTTCGACCCTGATCGGGTTCCTTAACTTTGATAGAAATGTTTGTTTTCACTTCCGTTGGTACTTCGAAACGTTACGATACTTTATGTCCTTTAACTGAACTGTTATTCGAATACCTATCGTCTGTTCTTTCTTCTTAGTTCGCAGCCTAATTTTGACTGTAATAATGAACTTTCACTATAAAGACTGACGCTTACTGAAATTAATCCTTTACTAGGATTTTACTATGTCTTCACACGGCGATACTAATGATGCTACTTCTTATACTGTGAAGCTTCATCGTGCAGCGCCTCGTCGCTCACGGAACTGGATGGTTGTCGATACAGCGACGCCCTCGGGCTGTCTAAAACTGCATATACGATGTGATGTAGCGTCACGTCCTCTAGACGGACAAAACTGCATGATTAGCCTGGTTCTGCCAGGGCTTTTATACAAATCGGCGACAAAAAGATAAAGTCTTCGTCTTTTTCATAACTAACTTTTGAAGCAATAGTCGCATACTTTTGAAACTTCTATCTCTGGAAAGCTCGTTTTCTAAACGTAAACTGACTTCTTTGCACATGAAAATCGATCGTACAATTCCGAGATATTAAATAAAATTTGCTCTTCAGATACGTGGGTGTTGAGGTTGATTTTTAATCCCTACCACCTCTGGTCTCGGGGAACTTTTAACTACGTCATGCTGCGTTTGCACTTCTTTCCTGTGCAATTATTATAACATCTTTCCCCACACAAAAATCTCTATTCCAAAATGATTCACAATGATGTATTTCTTTTGTTAATTATATTCTCGCAAATGGCTTAAATCTAATTATTCCTCTTCTTGCACAACTGCGAGGATGCCATTTTAATTCTGCGTAAGATCAATTTCCGAAACCTCTTCTTGCTGACACACAGCGGAAAGTTTTTTCGTTCTATTAATAGTCATGATCTGCTCCCTATCGGTGCGTCACGCATGATATCATTTCCTGGTGCCACCTGGTCTCTTATTATTACGCCACGTTGTACCAGTCTTCTACAGAAAGTCATTCTAAGGACTGTATTTTTCCTCTCTTCTTTTACCAATAAAACATGGGTTCATTTCTCCCCAACTTAGATAAAGAAATTTTCGAAATTTTGATGAAATTTATTTAAACATTTTCATAAAAAAAATATTTTTTTTTGTGTCGAAGCCATCATAACACTTCTCAGTACCTTCTGGTCTTTCTTTCCAAGCCCTTCCCTTCTCTGGCTTGTCTTGGGTCTCACAAAGTTCCTATTCATTCATTTCCTTTAAAGCGGATGTCCCCACTTAAGGCTATAAATTACTCGTCTCGTTCGGGTGTTTTCTGAGTCTCCCCCTAGTCTGGCGTACGCTCCAAACTTGGGTCAGACAGTTCTTTTTCTCTTACTTCTTGTCTCACAGGACTGGCGTTCTGCCTGCCTGACTCTTTCTTCTCAAGTTATTTACTGTCCACCTATTTACATTCTTTTTAAGGCTTCACGGGTGCGGTATGGCTTTACCCCTTTACTTCTTTATTTCTGTTTTCTGGACTCAAAGTCTACAGAATTTCATTTGTCCTTAAGAGCACGGTCTGTCCCTACCCGTCTCTTCTTGGTTTTCTTCCCTTTTCCCTCTTCTCGCCTCGAGATGGCATTTTCAAGAATTTTTTTTTTCTTATTACTCTTTAACGGGTGCATATAGGCTTAACCCGTTATATGTTCTAGAGTAACCTTTCTCCCTCATCTCGTCTCGAGATGGCATTTTCCACGAAAAGTTCTTTTTCCTACTCTTCCAATTCCAGAGTTCCTTTATATCTTCTCCTTTTATTTTCTTTCTACTCTTCCATTTCTTCCTACGAATTTTCCAGCTGTAAAACGCCTGTGCGTCTTCTTTCTCCATGGTCATGTGCATTATTTCTCCTCTCCTAACTTCAATAGTGTTTCTATTCTCTTGTAAACCTGCTACAATTTGCGGTTGTCTTCCTCTTTCATCATTTCCTTCAAAGGCCTTTCTTCTCTTTTCTCCAATAGTCTCATCTTTTTCTTTGAGGTTTTCTTTGCTCTCATTTGAGTTGGTTTCCATTTTTCTTTTCTTTCGTTGACATTCCTGATATTTTCTTATTAATTCAAGAATCTGTGCTTTCAAATGTTCTTTTTCTTCTTCTAATGGTATCTTATCTTCCTTATCCTCATGAATTTCTTCAGGGTTTTCCTTTTCAATTTCTGTTAAATCTTGAACCTCTGCTTCCATCCTTGCCTCGACGACACTCTCTCTTTGAGTTTCATTTAATTTCTCCATTTCCCCATAATTTATTATTTCCGTCTCCCCAACTATCACTTCTTTTGTTATCCCTTGTTCTGGGGTTTTCTCTTGATCTTTAGGCTCAGCTTTTTCATAAAAATGGTCTTCTTTCATTTGTAGCTCGTTTTCATTTTGGCTTTCTTCCTGACCTGAAATTATTATTTCCTCTTTAATCTCCGTTGTTTTCTCTAGAGGGATCTCAATGTTTTTCTCAGTTTCCACTGGGGTCACCCTGATTTCTACTTCTTTTTCTTCTGCTTCTTCTCTAATATCAATTTCGGCTTCTTGCACCATTTCTTCTTGTTCTTTGACAATTTCTGTTTCATTTTCAGTCTGGACAACTACTTCATTTGACCGATGGTTCTGTACTAAGATATCTCCCCTATCTTTGTCTTCCACGAATCGAATGAACCTATTTCCTAAAACTTCGATACTACTTTTAATATCATCCCGGGATGTCTCACAAATATTCATATTTGACTCGATTTTACCCATTAACTCATCTCACACCCCCTTGGATCCGGTTTACAAGTTTCTTTTCACAATTATCTCCCTTTTCTTCCATATTACTTAATTTAATTTCCATAGAACCAATTTTATCTTTTAAAATTTTAAAATTATCTTCACACTCCTTTTTGAATTCTATACTATTTTTATCTATAGTACTTATCTGGATTTTCAATCCTGCATTAAATGTGTTATTCTCACTTTGAAATGCCTTTAGCTTGTCCCCAAATGTTTTATCCAATATTTGAAATTTTGACTCTATGTTTCCTTTTATACTTTCTCGGAGTTCATTTGACCCCTGTTTTATTCTCTCAATTTCAGCCTTCAGTGCCTCGTTATTTGCTTTACTGTCAGCTTTTATAGACTCTAACGTCTCATCTTTTGCAACTTTAACTGTTTTTCATTTTCCGTTTTCATATTTTCTATCACAGCCTTCAGTTCACTATTCATTGTTATACAGTCGGCTTTGATAGATCCTAAATTATGATTTATGGATTCGAACACCTTTTGATTTTCCTTCTGTTGGCTGTCCAATTTATTGTCTATGGCCTCCAACTTTTCCTTGCTATCGGCCTTTAAAGCATCCAAAAGCCCCTGCCTCTCTTCACTATTCTCTACCTTCATAGTCGCCTTTAAGACGTCCACAAACCTCTGCATTTCCTCACTTAATGCCATTTTATTCTCTTATAGAATACAGTGGGCTAATATGCCACATCGCCGGTTCATGCATGAGAGATGGTACTCCGAACTATTGTGTCCCAATTTCCAAAATTTTACCTTAGCACGGGTATTTACTAAAACGTACCCTTTTGATATACTCATTCAATGTCAAAACCTTTATGGAAGTGATTTAAAAATACAAAAATTTCGAAAAACCATATTTTTCAAAAAATGAAAATTTTGTTTTTTCATGAAAAACTCGGGTTTTCCCTAGGAAAACTCAACCCTACGTACTGGGCGCCAAAATTTATATGAGTGCTAGGGGGTTATTAATCTAGGGCTGCTCGGTGTGAGTTTCCAGGGTCCCAATGCGGTCAGTTAACTTTATATTTTGTAGCTACTTCTATCATTATTTTACTTTTACATGATAAGACCGTCTTAAGTGTTCCGCTAATTATAAATCCAAGCACATTACTTCTATGCCCCCATGTGCCCATACAGCATGAAATATGCAAATCACAGTCTGCCAGCAATGCTCAAATCGGGAGTATCGGGGTTCATGGTATGTTCTCCCACTCTGTGACTTAAACACTTTGGATCAAATAGAGGATACACTTCCAAAAATAAACAAAAATCAACTCCTACTATAAAAACATTTAATTACACAAATATATGGTGCTACACTATTAAACAAATAAAATACTGACCCTTTAATTCATACTTGTTCAGAGTGAACAAGGAAATCATATTTAAACAAATATTAAATCATAATAAATGGTTTTCTATAAACCTACAAAATTCTATTAATTTTTCACATCCATATAGTGTCCTTTTAAAATTCTAATAAAATCAAGAGCTCCAATAGGCTCGATACCTTTTACACATACTGTGTTATCCATTTACAACACATCACTTCCTATTACATGAGTATATCTTCTAATAAAAAAATATAAAAATTTACCGAAGTACTGTTACACATTTACTTAATTTTTGGGCTTTCACAATGCTCTTAGGTTACCATCTCTCTCTCAAGTCAACAATTCACTACCGTGATTGGGAAACATTTGCGTATTCCCGAGCTACAGAAGACTACTTGAACAAGTCAAAAATTAAGATCACTCCAGGAATCTAATTGTCTTCACTAAAACTCGTGAATCACTACATCAAACAATCATAACATTAGGGATTTATCATATTTTGTCTTAAAAGACCATTATATCCTAAGAAAGCAACGATCTGAACTTTGCAAGCGGTAATATTCATCTAAAATAACCTCGGTTCGAAGACCGGGTCGTTAAAACCAACTCTAAACACTCTGGTGTGCTATAACTTCAAACAGACAGCTCTTATACCTACCACAACACGTTAATGGTAAGGGCCTGGCCTTGGCAACTTAGCGTGATTTATTGCCGGGAGCAGGAACTTCACGGTCTCACTCACAAGATACGGGCTACCCTCAGCTTTATACAGCTGTTCTTAAATGCAGTTCTTTGAACAGGCAAGGCTTTCATACTACTTATTTTAACAACATATTTAGGTTCAACAGACCTATTTTCTTAACTTCGGCATTTATTAATTATGAAGTGTCCTCATTGGCGGGTAAGAATAATTCAATACAACAACAATATTTAGGGGCTTAAACATGGACGAATCTGGGTTCGATCCTTTCAAATGCCTCAGGAACCATATCCCCCACTGGAGGACTTATAACATTAGCGACTTATAGCAGGCCTCTTTGCCTTACATCCGCGCTCATAATACGATTATTAGCACCCTTTTATACTTTAATACACACACGGCCTCGGGATCACATCACTATTTAGAGGACTTACCATAGTTCAATTACCACGACCAACTGCCCCTCATAATTAGTGTTACCGAGTTTTTTTTACGCATTCCTAGCGTGACAAATTACTTCAATGCGCTACATGGCGCGTATACCTTAATTGAGCCAAGTTGCCTTCAACAAACTCATAACTTCAAAATCAACGTTTGATCTACATCTCAAATTCTATATTAATCCTCTCCCTTGACAATAATCGCTTTACTTTAAGAACGTGTGTCTATAACATGTATTAATTCATTTAAAGGACCTCGGAGGCTACTACTTTTCATATAATTCATCATAATCTTCATTCATTTATACAATTATTATAATTATTATTATTATTACGCTTGCTTTCACATATTTAAATCATTTATCAAATTCACTGATATTTTATTTCATACATTTCCCCAAGGGATTTATTTATTTCACATAATTCTTCATACTTTCTCAATTTTTAATCGTTCAGATCGCGCTATTATTCTTTTATTTGTTATTCAAACATCCCTATTCCTTCCTTCCCATGTGGATTGTACGCAAACCTTCCCCAACACATAACATAATGAAATGGTTACTCACATGATTTTTACGGTCATCGACCGAATTCTCCAGCGGTTTCATTTTTGCCCACTCACTGTATTTAAGCCATCTTCATTGATACCATTTCACACAATGACACTTCTTTAAACACATACACATTATTTACCTTCAACACTGGTAACATATTGAATACAATTTTGTATTCGTTTATCATACACAAATAAATTCACTAAAAATTATAACACTAAAACAAAAGTTCACTATATTTACATTACACTGCTTTTAATCACTTAGGCTTTGATTTTTGCCTTACACGTGATTTCTTTCTTCCCCGTTTCCAAGGGTGACACTCTTAGACGTCGGCTCCCTAATCTGGCAAGATGATGACAGTCTCGATCAATCTACCCCTCCCTGGAACGGTTATTCTTCAGATCCGGTTTCTGACTATCGGCTTCTATTTTTACTAGCACGATGTCGTTTCTTCTTAGACACTATTTAGTTTGTCTAGGTAAAGTCTGTCCTGGTTACGGCCTCTCGAATACTTTATCGGTGACCTTAATAATTCCCTAGCATTTACTGCTATCCCTTCAATTCGTAGCTTATTGCTTTTTACTGTTCGTTTGTCTCATTTAGACAACGCCTTGGATTAAATTATCAATTCTTATTGTTTGGCGCTCTAGTCCCTATCATTTCGGCACACTAGGCATTACTTATTTCGTTCGACCCTGATCGGGTTCCTTAACTTTGATAGAAATGTTTGTTTTCACTTCCGTTGGTACTTCGAAACGTTACGATACTTTATGTCCTTTAACTGAACTGTTATTCGAATACCTATCGCCTGTTCTTTCTTCTTAATTCGCAGCCTAATTTTGACTGTAATAATGAACTTTCACTATAAAGACTGACGCTTACTGAAATTAATCCTTTACTAGGATTTTACTATGTCTTCACACGGCGATACTAATGATGCTACTTCTTATACTGTGAAGCTTCATCGTGCAGCGCCTCGGCGCTCACGGAACTGGATGGTTGTCGATACATCGACGCCCTCGGGCTGTCTAAAACTGCATATACGATGTGATGTAGCGTCACGTCCTCTAGACGGACTAAACTGCATGATTAGCCTGGTTTTGCCAGGGCTTTTATACAAATCGGCGACAAAAATATAAAGTCTTCGTCTTTTTCATAACTAACTTTTGAAGCAATAGTCGCATACTTTTGAAACTTATATCTCTGGAAAGCTCGTTTTGTAAACGTAAACTGACTTCTTTGCACATGAAAATCGTTCGTACAATTCCGAGATATTAAATGAAATTTGCTCTTCAGATACGTGGGTGTTGAGGTTGATTTTTAATCCCTACCACCTCTGGTCTCGGGGAACTTTTAACTACGTCATGCTGCGTTTGCACTTCTTTCCTGTGCAATTATTATAACATCTTTCTCCACACAAAAATCTCTATTCCAAAATGATTCACGATGATGTATTTCTTTTGTTAATTATATTCTCGCAAATGGCTTAAATCTAATTATTCCTCTTCTTGCACAACTGCGAGGATGCCATTTTATTGCTGCGTAAGATCAATTTCCGAAACCTCTTCTCGCTTACACAGCGGAAAGTTTTTATCGTTCTATTAATAGTCATGATTTGCTCCCTATCGGTGCGTCACGCATGATATAATTTCCTTGTGCCACCTGGTCTCTTATTATTACGCCACGTTGTACCAGTCCTCTACATAAAATCCTTCTAAGTCATTCTAAGGACTGTATTTTTCCTCTCTTCTTTTACCAATAAAACATGGATTCGACCCCTTGAACCAATGGTACCTGGGTTCATTGTATACTCCTTAATACGTCGTAGAACTTGAACCATATATATATTTATAAAGACTTCTTTATACTTCGTAGAACTTCAACTATATATATTTATAAAAACTTCTTTATACTTCGTTAATCATGAATCCTCATTGAGATGCTTTCCCAGCTCAACGTAAGCGGCGTTTCCGCTACCTAACCTATGTATATGCAGACATTATGTAAAGGACATTCGCACTACATGTATAAGTGATGGTGAAGATTAAATTGATTTTCGTTAAAGTGGCGACTTTGTCGTCGGGAAATTATGGAAACTGTATATTATTTATTGCCTCTACGGGCTAACTTGATAATTCTGGCGTGGCTGACATGGTGTCCTTAGCCAAGATGCCTATCTTTATGGTACGAACAGTATATACCTTCAAGAAATAGAGATCAATACGATAATATTATCTGAAAAAATTACATTTGTTAATTACATACTGTATAATTAGATACCCTCTTCTCTTTTAACTTGCCACGTTAGGTAGGGGGGATGGGGTATTCTTAGTGTCTAATGGGATTCTTAGTGCTAAATCTAATACTAATGCCTTCCCTTAATTAAATCTACTATATACATGGGGTAGGGGGTGAATCTTGTGTCTAGATAGGGAGTGTAGGAAGATATCTCTCGAAGGGGGGGATATATATATATATATATATATTAAAATTATGTCTTAAACATTTAAGCTCTCTCTAGGGTGTATCCGCAGCCATGGTAAAATTCGAAAATGACGTATCTTTAGAGAAATGACTACCCTTGCTCTGTAAAAAAATATATGGTGTTGCTCTATATGGAATTACTAATAGTATACCTCCGTTGCATAGTATGATTCATTTAATGCATTCGGTTGCCTTCGTGTCGTGGAAAATACGGATGCTTATGATGATGTATTTTGAACCAAACGGTGTGCAATACGCAGGGTGGTATCGGGACTCAGAGCGCCTATCAGGTCTGTCATTAACCCTTGGACCGGCAAAATACGTAACATGGTATGGGGCATTAAGGTACGGCCAGTAATCCTAGTGACCTCGTCCAATGTGCAATGTGGTATCGGAGCCTAGAACCCTATAGGGCTTGGGAACCGAGTGACCAACGAATGCAGATTGTGGTTTGGGAAAGCTGCGAAACGGCTTAACCAGTTGACCCATACGTATAGCGGTTTGGTCTACTTTACAGTGCCTTTAAGGAGATACCTCCTTACCAAGTGACCTCCCAATTCGCATGGTCACCCTTGGTATATGATACATGTGTAAATTGCATAATCTTCCGTCGCAAATAATCGTAATACATTGAAAAATTATTAATTATGAATTTATAAATTCACTTGTTAGTTTTAGCGTATGCATATTTCTATTCTGAATAGTTACACTCTTTATATATTACTGTTAAAATGTATCTCTTATCATAATCTATTCTCTGAATTTATCTTGTTTCGTCGATTGTGCATTTTATCTTCCTATCGCAGAATATTATGAAAATATCGTCTGCCGAATGATCGTTCTACCATATAATATCATATAACTACCGACTGCCATTAGCCAAACTGTACATCGATACAGATGGGTGCTGACGGACGTTAGGTCCAAATATATATTATATATGCTAACAGTATTCTATGATAATATTACCAAACTAGCGTCTGCCAATAGTCTAATGGTACTTCGATACAAATGAGTCCTGACGGACGTTAGGTTTAAGTATATATTAGATACAATATCCTGAAAATATCTCCTATCATACCTTGAAAATGTCGCCTGTTATATTGTCAAAATACCGTGAAAGTATCGCCTGTTGGTAGACTGAGCGTACTTCGATACACATGCATCCCAACTGACGTTACAATTATCACGTATTAGAGTGAATGGATCGCCGCTAGCTTCCTTCCGCCTTCCGTGGGGTGGCTATTTCCAGGAAATTGAAATTAGATCTCTTGGCGTCCGGTGGTCAGTATAATCCTGACTTATCAGGGTGGCGTTGTTGACCGTAACGCATAGTGGGCGTAACCAAATCCGAGACGAAAGGGACGCTACCCCTAACGAGCACTCAATGTTTTCCCGCATTATGTCATCGCTGCCGGGCCCTACTATTTTTCTGCGAATTTACTAATTGATCACTCCTTGACGTGACGTTCCTATTTGAGCATCTGGCCTGCGTAACATGTAGGCTTGTGGCATGGTGTGGGCAATAATCCTATCTCGTAAGTGGCATTTGTTTTCAACGTGGTAATATGAATAGTATCTCCTATATCTCGTCCTTTCATCCTTATCTCAAGGCCAGGTGAACCCTTGTACCCGCCGTGAGTCATTTAAGCAACTTCCTTAAAGATATCATATCTCAATGCTAGGTGCACCCTTGGACCTGCTGTGAGTTGTTTGATATATAACAACAATATACTTCGCCGACGTCCTTACTCCTTAATAATATAATAACGCTGATACACTTGATAACCACCAATTAAATCGTCGTGTTGCCCTGCTGTGCCCAATCTCGTGATTACGCGTGTAATTGCCGTTCAGTTGTCGGCTACTTCATTAATTCTTATTGGATTACCTTCCTATACTTCTTGCTTCGTGAGGGAACGGTGTCTCAATTGCTATTTGAATCTCGTGATTCAAATGCACTACTGGAAAAAAGAATTCTACATTATGAATTCCTCTCTATGATTACATCTTTAAAATTATTAGTGCGTGTTTCTCTTATCGCACGCTTCGCAATACGTTAATGGATGTATATGAAACAAAAATATTAAAGGCAAGGCTATGCAAAATCATCTGGCGTGTGAGTGAATCGTGCCAGGAGTAATATCTATGATAGCGCACTTCCGTTCGCGTGCGGTGTTGTGCTGAGTGGTTGCTTGGAGTCGAGTTGAACCTCCTCGCTAGGCGGCCGGCTTGTCCAGCACGCTTTCGCCATATGGTACAGCTGATCGTGTGGAAAGGGACAAATAAGCGTTTCCTCTGAGGTCGGATTGTATGACAAAAGATAAACTGTAGTGTGTCTTGACTGAATGCGAGTACAAACTAATCACTGTTGCACCTTGCAGATTGCAAGGTCTCCGAATTCTATGTATGCACGTTGTCAGTACTACCTTTCATTAAGTTATACCAATATGTAGTCAAAAGAAAATATGTATAGCCTACAATCATATATAAGGTATAATTGCACTGCTGGAATAAAATACCGTACATAATTAGTTATTTGTTCCAACTTATCCTATGGGATATCACAATCTTAATCCTAATAGAGATTATATGTGGGGGGTTTAATCTTAAATAATGAGCAATTTTCTGAATAGAGTAGGGTAGTTATCTATACTTCTTCATACTAGGTTTCCGTTAATATTCCTAGTTACTTATTTACTAGGGGTCGTTAATATTTAAAGTGCTTGGCGTAAGAGGTTTCTCTTGTGAATTACTTATAGGGGCGGGTGGGGGGATGATGATTACTGTGTAAAAAAAAATTCGACTAAGATCTCCTACTCAAAACAATGTTCTACTCTGGGGGATTTCAACTTTCTTACTCGCTTGGCTAATGTAAGTGGTACAGCGTCGTTGTTGCTAGACTTAATGTTTAAGCCCTTGCTGCAACTACCCGCGCTTCCACCATTTTGTATTACTTTTGTGTAATACAGGTCTTAAAGTGTATTGCTTCTGTGTAAAACCTACCCTGCACCTACCCCATTTGCTGTTGTGTGTAAAACCAGTCTTAAAGAAGTGCTACGGACACGTCTAGGGAGCAACTAAGGTGAGGGAGCTGACGGGAGGAATACTCACCATGCTTACCTGGATGAGCCTTGGTAAGCCAAGTGCTTGCTGTATAGCGTCTGCTCTTGTCAGCGTTCAGTGAAGATCTAAATCTAGCTTCTAATTTAAAGGGACAGGCTTCTTAATCTACGTGAAATAACAAGATGAAGCATTGGACTGTGTAAAAGGGGTTTATTTGCTAAATGAGGGCAATGAATTTTAGATAAAAAAGGGGGGAGGCTTATTATAGGAAAAAGGGATTTAGAAGACACATCTCCACTCACCGTACCGTTGACATCGGTCTCCTATGATGTCGTGTTCGGCTTCCATCGGGGCGGCGCCCCGATGGGTGCTTAGCGGAGCACTGCTCAAATGAGCGTAACAATGGTAAGAGCTAGAATGCCATCAGGCAAGAGAGACCGGCGCCTGCTGCACCTCCCATTTATAGACTAAAAGCGTGTAGTCACTCTACCTCAGCGGAATGTGGAGTGTAACGTCCTGGGTTTCCTCCCTACTTTGCTAGGCTGGCGGTCTTCTGGGGCTACGGCCTGCCGCGCTTCCGTTGCTATGCCGGTAATCCATCCTTTAGGTGTATGTGTGGGCTCAACCCTAGTATAGGGTTAGGGCCACTACAATATTTTGAAACACAGAATGTAACATCGAACAGTGTACAAAGTGTGTATTTGTTGACGTCTAAATAGGAGGTCGAGATGCTTTTTTTTATTGTTCACAGCTACAGTACTTGGTCAGACGGGAGTCACATTGTGGTGAGCCTGGAGTTGGATAAATGTTCGCTATATGGAGTGGTTAATGTTACCGAATTACCACTCTCTGTACATTATAACAAGCCACCGTTATGTATAGTATCTGATATTTTCTTGGACCTAAAGCTAATCACTCAACTCCAATAATTTATGTAGCCCTAAATAACCATTCATCCGCGATGTATTCAAGAGTAAAGCATAATAGCCCATATGGTTTCGAAATCACATGATTTGCATATCAAAATTCCCACCTTAATCAAAATGCCAGCATGGCTATTCTGTTGGGAATATAATATGAATTATTCTGTCACCTGTACGAGCACGCACTTCCCAAGTCAGATGGATTTCAGTTATCGAGATTATATTAAATAGTCATACCCGTTAAAGCTGCACGATGTGGTGTATAATAAGTTGAACACTTTCACTGCTAGTATGAATTAGCACACAATTTCCGTAACCATTCAATTATTTCAATTATATAACTGATCAAGGACATAGTTGACTTTTTGCAAACAGAATGTGTCTGGAAATAATTTGCCATTTTCATGTATAATCAGAACTTTTGAACTAGATACGGATTTCATATTAATCAAGGAAACCTATGACTCCAAATACTCCGATGTGACGCATCATTTTGTTTGCTTAGTATATAAGTATTTGAAAATATTCAGACTGTACAAAAAAAATGCATTGAACATTAAAACTGAGATCAGTTCCAGGTGTTAGATAAGGACAGTATTCCTGTTAGTGATATTAATGACTTGGCCCAGTTGTCATTTCATAAGTTAGATCTCTGGATTTATATAAGTATTATTCACCATTCTCAGATAATTATGAGCGCACTGAATTGTATGAATACCAATGATTTCAGGCTGGGATGTCCTGATACTTCGGATCCTGCTGTAAGGAAGATATACCCATTATGTAATACCAGAGGACCGAATACCAGCACTGTATCTGAAGGAAATATTACAAATCAAGAAAATTTGTCGACCACGCTGTTAAGCCATACTGAAAAGAAGCGTTACTCGTGTAGAACATGCGAAACCAAATTCACTCAGAATGCTCATTTGATGAGACACATGTTAACCCATACTGGGCAGATGCCCTTCTCGTGTAGCACATGCGAAGCCAAATTTTATCGGAAAGATCATTTGAAGGAACACGTGCTAACCCATACTGGGGAGAAACCCTTCTCGTGTAGTACATGCGAAGCCAATTTTAGTCAGAAAGGCCATTTGAAAACGCACATGTTAACCCATACTGGGGAGAAACCCTTCTCCTGTAGCATATGCAAAGCCAAATTTAATCGGAAAAATAATTTGAAGCAACACACGCTAACCCATACAAGGAAGAAACCCTTCTCGTGTAGCATATGCAAAGCCAATTTTAGTCATCACAGTAGTTTGAACACGCACATGTTATCCCATACAGGTGAGAAGCCCTTCTCGTGTAGCATATGCAAAGCCAAATTTAATCAGAATGGTAATTTGAAAACACACATGTTAAACCATACTGGTGAGAAGCCCTTCTCGTGTAGCATATGCAAAGCCAAATTTAGTCATAATAGTAGTTTGAAGACGCACATGTTAACCCATACTGGTGTGATGCCCTTCTCGTGTAGCACATGCGAAGCCAAATTTATTCAGAAGAGTCATTTGAAGGATCACATATTAACCCACACTGGGGAGAAGCCCTTCTTGTGTAGTACATGCGAAGCCAAATTTAGTCAGAAAGCCGGTTTGAAGAGACATATGTTAACCCATACTGGTGAGAAGCCCTTCTCGTGTAGCATATGCAAAGCCAAATTTAGTCTTAAAAGTAGTTTGAAAACGCACATGTTAACCCATACTGGTGAGAAGCCCTTCTCGTGTAGCATATGCAAAGCCAAATTTAGTCAGAATGGTAATTTGAAGACACACATGTTAACCCATTCTGGTGAGAAGCCCTTCTCGTGTAGCATATGCAAAGCTAAATTTAGTCATAATAGTAGTTTGAAGACGCACATGTTAACCCATACTGGTCAGATGCCTTTCTCGTGTAGCACATGCGAAGGCAGATTCAGTCGAAATGGTGATTTACAGTCGCATCTGTTAACCCATACCGGTAGGAAGCCGTTCTTTTGTAGCACAAGCGAAGCCAAATTTTATTGGAAAAATCATTTGAAGCAACACATATTAACCCATACAGGGCAGAAACCCTTCTCGTGTAGTACATGCGAAGCAAAATTTAGTCAGAAGGGCAGTTTGAAGACACACATGCTAACCCATACAGGTGAGAAGCCCTATTAAAGTAGCACATGCGAAGCCAAATTTAATCTGATAAACATTGAAGACACATTTTAACGCATACTGGTGACAAGCGATACTCGTGTACCACATGCGAAGTCAAGTTTAATACGAAATGAATTTGAAGAGACATGTGATGACTAGAGACGAGAATTATAGGCATTAAAAACAGTTAAAATAGGCAGGCATATAGGCTCTTAAAATAGGCATTTAAATAGGCACTAACGTGTAAAATAGGCAACAAAATAGGCATGAAAAAGTTTCTTGCAATTTAATAACATATTATTTATATTAAAAAGAATTAACAATAAGCAACTTATAATTTAATAACTTACTTATCTTATATATAAAAGTGAAAGTCTGTATGTATGTATGTATGTATGTATGTGGGTGAGTGGGTGGGTGGATTTGTTCCGTATACAAATCTACACCGTTCCACCAATCTCAACCATATTTTGCATACACATAGTTTAGGACCCAGAAGGAACGGCTGGCTACATGAATTTTCGATAGTCTTTCTCATTCTTCTGATTTCGGCCTTTTTGCACTCAAGCAAAGGCTAATAAATGCAGAAAATAAACTGATGGAGTAATAGAAAGGCCGGCCGTCTCCATAACAACAGTAGCTCGAGACAGGACCACCAAGGTTCCTTCTATCTTGGTAAGAGGCCATGCTACATCCACTGCCAACTTGAGCGCATCCCTCCAAACTGCTTTAAACTGCCTGTCCATTCAACACAAGATAGGTTGCAGCACCAACGCACTGATCGCCGCTGCATTTTCACTCCCAGCTGGACCGCATCCCTCCTGGCTGCTTTAAACTGCCTGTCCATTCAACACAAGATAGGTTACAGCACCAACCCACTGTGATCGCCGCGGCATTTCAACTGCCAGCTGGATCGCATCCCTCCTGGCTGCTTTTAACTGCCTGCCCCTTCAACACTCAGACGCGCACAGGATATACTGTATATTAATTCACAGTTAGGTTGCAGCGCCAATCTAACGCGGCTTTTGAAGGGGACGATACCCGAAACGAAGGGTTTTTAACTTTGGAGGCTTAATATCGAAATTGAAAAAACGCGAAAATATGGCACTAAGTTAGTTCTTTTGTTATTCAATCAGCATAACGTTTATGATATTAATTCACACACATACTAACGGGTAAATTTTCAATATAAAGAAAAGCGAAATACAAAACCAAGGGTTGTTAAGTTTGGAGGCTTAATATCGAGATCCCAGGCGCTATTTCTGGTGGCTTCCAAGAATTCCCATTCTTGTTCGTAGGGTAAACACATATTGAGAAATGAGAATATAATTCTGTCGAGCACATCAGCTACAATATAATGCACTTTAAAATACAGTCAAAAGGCATCAAATAGGCAATTATGCTCCAATTAGCCACAAAACCTTGAAATAGGCATTTATAGGCACAATAAAACCAACGAAATCGAACCTAAAAGAACCTAAAACGGATTTACATCTCGAAAGCCTATGTTTCTAAACACAGGAATAAAATAGGCAAATTCCCGTCTCTAGTGGTGACCAATACTGGGGAGAAGCGTTACTCGTTTAGTACATGCGAAACCAAAAAAAACGTTAAAGGTGTTAACCCATACTGGGGAGAAGCGATACTCATGTACCGCATGCGGAGACAAATTTGCTCGCAAGCAAAATTTGAAGAAACACAAGTTAACCCATAGTCGTGAGAAGACAAAGTAGAATGTGCCAAACCAAATTTGTTGGGACATTTGAAGATACACCTTTACCCATACCCGTGCAGCAGATTTCATGATAGACATCTTATCTCTTTTGATGCCAAGAGAATATGCCAATCCCAGCATAGTGATATTACAAGGGTTACAAATTACCTCCCACCTATATTTTAAGATAGTGTGTTGGTATTTTTTTCTCTGCCAGGTAAGCAAACTATTCAGAAACTTGAAGATAAATAATTACAATTTCATTCATGTGGGTATTAATAAAATCTGTAAAAATGATCCTGTGAGAAAGAAAATAATTGGAAATCTTAATATAAATATGACAGCCTACACAATCTAAGTAGTATATTTTGTGAAAGAAATGAACCCGCGCAGCGAATAAGGGACTCCGCGCCATTTTTGTAGTTTTGTGTAAAGTACGTTTTTTTTGTTTGAAAGCGCGCTATGAAGTGAATTTCGTCCAAATTTTAAACTAGTGATCCCTAATATCATATAAACATTGTAGTTTACTTATGTGGTGCTTCAGAGCCAACTGAACATAGATATAGCCATATTTTTGTCTATAAAATAGGAGGAAGGATCCCCCGTAACAGGTTTTGTGTTCTCGGAGCCCACTCGTCAACAGCACGCATTTCTTGTGACTGGAGTCCTTATTGCACTGAACGGATGGTAATAGCTATATTAATACACACACTGATCTTTGTTGTTTGTTGTTGTTGATTCTTTTAAAGGCTTTGCGACTTTGCGGTCATGTAGTCACGTGTATTTGGGTATGTGTAAAATTTGTCTGATAGCCTGTGTCATTTTGATGTTAGTACTAGTATGTGTATCTGTTACTGAGGTACGAATTGGGTAGGAAGCGGCCGTGGCCATAAGTTAGGTACCATCCTCGCATTTTCGTGGAGTAGAAGTGGGAATTCACGGAAAATCACGTCCAGGGTGACTGGGATGGAAATTGAACCCGTCTCTCCTCAATTCTGCCTCATGATATTGAATGTACTCCGTTAGAGCCCTCAGACCAGAATTAAAATTCTTGACAGAGCCGGGAATCAAACTCTTACCCCCTGGGTGACAGCCAAGAATGCTAGCCACTACGGAACGAGGAGGACAAAACACTGCTTGGATGGTTCCTCTGTTTAGGGGCTGCGACAACATGGTCATATTGCCCTGTGTACTTTGGGTGTGTGTAGAATCTGTCTGACAACCGGTGTTAATTGTGATGGCTCTATTAGTGTGTGTTATCTGTTTTAATTTAAGTAAGGACTGCAGACGATCGATTTCAAGTAGTTCGAACTTTTGCTACGAATGCTACCGTCAACGACACATAGCCGCAAAATTGGCAATTAGATGCCACTTCAACTGGCACCTGGCCTCGAACGTTGGAACTACAGAGCGTTAATCCAAACTAACCTACAAATTTGACTTCACACAATTGTAGCTAGAGGAAAGTTCTTTTACATGCCATAAATCTATGACATGAGACCGCCGGCTTTACCTCCTCCTCCAAATGAGGGCGTAATGAGGGAATTATAACGCTCTTAAAAATCTGTCGACTTCGGCCAGGTATGAAACCACGATCTTGGACATAGAATGAGCATGCTACCGAGGGATGCGGAGGGGACGCTCAAGTTACTCTTGGGGAACAACTAAAATGTAGTTCTCTTTCTTTTCCACACCTATTGTAACAATCCTATAGTGGTTTTTGTCTTCTGGGTGGGAAGAAACAAAATCATATTACTGACATGATTTAGGAAGAGTGAAGATTGACAAACATAATTTGGAAAGAGTGAGTCATTTGGGCATCAGATAATGAGCTAGGTGGGATTTCAACAGGTTACCACATTCAAATGACGTCTTCCTTATAAGCGTGACGATAATGAAACCTATGACAACACCGAATGATGTGAAAAGATACATCTTGCAGAGGGTCTCATTCATACTTCTACACACAGAACGTTAGTGGGCTGCAAACACAGACTTGGATCTCTAAAAGAACTTGTGTTTTGATTTTTTTTAAACATTCTCTCGATTATTCCCCCACAACATTGAGAGCGCGCGTTTTCCTTACATTTAGACTAGCATGATTATTAAGTTTACAATCATGATTGTTTGCAGAAAGTATGCCCAATTGTTTTGTCTTAAGCATTCCTCGACACTGTTTCTATCGTTGCTTTGAACAGCGCCAAATAACAGATCATTTTTATTGCTTCGTTTCACAATATATGCATATCCTTTATAGTATGCATAAGACTTACCATACCTATTCACTGATACTTCCATATCAACTGTCAAGCATAAACTAATCTCTAGTAAAGACAAATTGGTAATAAGAGCAATTGTTTAATATATACATGCAAAATGTGGGAGCAAAGGTTGGGATAAAAAAGTGTCAGCAAAAGTGGGAGCAAAAACTGTAGGCAAAAAGTTGGAGCAAATATGGGATCAACTGTGGGAGCAAAGCAAATATAAAAAGTGGGAGCAAATATGCTAACAAATATTTCAACAAATATGCCAGCAAGAGTAAATACACAAGTCAAGATAGTTTAAAAGTGCAAAGAAAATA
Organism: Meconema thalassinum; assembly: GCA_946902985.2. NCBI lineage: Eukaryota > Metazoa > Arthropoda > Insecta > Orthoptera > Tettigoniidae > Meconema > Meconema thalassinum. The sequence continues at coordinate 1,980,437 of CAMPQE020000004.1, read as the reverse complement.
TGGAAGCAAATATGAGAGCAAAAGTGGTGTTTTTAAACAACCTGACATAACAAACTTAGTCATAACCTGACCTAACCAAACCCAACCTAACCTTACCTCACCTAACCTAACTTCACCTAACCTAACTCAACTTGACGTAACCTAACCTAACCTAACTTGACCTAACCTAACTGGACCTAACCTAACTTGACCCAACCTTACCCAACCTAACCTAACCTAACTTCACCTACCCTAACCTTTCAACTCTCAGATCAAAATTAAATTCTGGGCATAGTGAAGTTGGAACCCAATACTTCAGGGATAACACCCAAGTATACTAGTCACTACACCGCGAGATGGGCAAATTATCATGCAACACAACATAAAAATAAAAGTTTTCTGTAGTGTAACTCATTGGCTGACAACCTTAGTTCGGAATTCAAACCCAAGACCTCAGGACTTTTGTTTTGAACATTATCAGAAATAGTATTCCATTTGCATTTTGCTGCTGCTTATAGTTATAAGAGTTGGCATTAATATGAGGAGCAAAAAAGTGGGAGCAAATGTGCGACCCAATATGGGAGCCAATATGGGAGCAAATGCGGGGGCCATTATGGGAACAAAAGTGGGAGCAAATATGGGAACCAATATGGGAGCAAAAGTGGGAGCAAATATGGGAGCAAATGTGTGAGAAAATCAGCTCACCTCGGATATCACCAGTGAGTACTCATATCCACCGCTAGGTAGTGGAAACATACTTTGCGTGTTGTATGTAACTGTCTTAACGAAGTTTGACTGCATGCAAAACGTGCTTCTATAAGCTGTGCATGTAATTTTAATAAACAATTAACACTAAGTGTTCAGAACTAACATGTATAGCCTTGTCTAGGGTATATAGAGAACCCTTAGCAAGAAAGACTGACTAACCCCGGAGTGTAAAGCCTTGCCATATGCAGTAAGCACCTGTTGGCAGAAAATGGTTCCTAATAATAACGGACTTAATGAATATGAAACCTGTTTCCAGTGTCGTCTACAATCCTATTTTATACGTTGTGATACGTGTAAGGATTTACGACGGCACAAACGTCTTTGGTGTGTCGTCTTTTGAGTGTCAGTACGAAATGAAATCCAGAAGAGAGAAGATAACGTACACACAGAACAGTCGAAGTAGTCAGTAGAATAGCTTCATACGTTTCTTTACTCAAAAATCCCATGGCCTTTTCATGACTCGATTCCTTGATCTTAGCTAGATACGACGGAAATTCCTCTTCTAACCATAAAAGTCCCTCGTTGCTCATGTCGAAGAAATGCATTTTATCGCGATGTTGACGAAGGTTTGTATTACTTACATCGTGAATTCCAAACCATTTCTTAATTACTTTAAAAAAGTAATAGTTGACTGCAGTTCTGAAAGGCTTGTGCTTTAAAATGAGAAGAATTGTCCTTCAGGCATTCCAAAGCAGCAACTTCATATGCAACCCAAAAAAAATACTATTTCATCCCCCGGGTAAGGGTAGTTTTTATTTTGGAATGGACATACCCCGTCCATAGAAAAGGGGAGTTCACCTCAAGTCCTACGACACCTCATATGTTTAAATCGCATTATTGGTTAGCGAGATAGTACCAAGCCGATGACCTATTAGTTTTTGGGTTTATTTAAATAAATATTAAAAAACACTCATCTATAAATAATCATTTAAAAAGCCCGCTCTCTTACAAAAACCGCCAAGTTCGTATGCATACAAAAAATTACCATTTCGCCCCCAGGTAAGGGCAGTTTTTATTTTGGGGGTGCATATACCCCGTCCATAGAAAAGGGGAGTTCACCACGAGTCCTACGACACCCCATATGTTTAAAATCCGATTATTGGTTAGCGAGATACTAAAAAGCGGATGACCTATTATTTTTTTGATTCTTAATAAATATTAAAAAAACTCATTTATAAATAATTATTTAAAAAGCCCGCTCTTTTACAAAAGCCGTCAAGTTCGTATGCATACAAAACAAGAAGTTCCGTGAAGAACTATACAGCCTACTTTTCATGCCAATGATTATTCTACAGTATATGAGCCTATCTAGAATAATTACGAAATTAAGTTGGTAATATCGAAATATCTAATTAGTTCAAAATATACCTGGTATAATGTAGCCTAATAGAGCACTTCAGTTGGCAGTCCTGGTGACTGAATATATTCTTAGTTCCATCTCTTAAGGTACACAATACAAAATTTGGTTGAAGTCCAATGGACGTTACATGCAGTTAGACACTGGATCTATCAGCACGCGTAAAAGCATGTTGCCAACAATACTATGCGAGTGCTGGCCAGAAATAATCTGAAATATTATGATATCTTGTTGTGCCAATTTTGGATGAAATCCATTTGTTAGTATAGAAGTTACATGTATTTAAAAATTGGTACTATCAGCACGCTCATCATGTTGGTAGAACTGACGTATATAAGTTACTCCAAATTAATCTAAAATGTCAGAATATACGTGTGCATAGTTTAAAGCTGTTGGCTTGCATACTTTCTGATATATTGGTATTTTGATTTTAACAAAATAGAGAGAGAGCAATTATTACAAGTTGGCAGCCCTGGTGGCTCTTAAGAATACGCTCAGTCATATCTGTTTATGTACAGATATTACATACAAAATTTGGTTGAAATCCAATTGATAGTGTAGAAGTTATATGAATTTAAACATTGGACCTATCAGAAGGCTTAAAATTGTTTTGGCAAAACTGTCATGGTTGGCCTCCTGGAAATTAAACTGAAATAGTATTATCTACATGTGTGGCAATTTTGGAATAGCTCCCATGCATACCTTGCTTGATATCCAACATGGAGCTCAAATTTCTATTGTTTTTTTCAGCAGTTGGTAGCACTGACATCATTTTCAAATATGGACGTGAGATATTCCGGTGCACATCTTTACTCATACTAAATTTGGTTTTGATTGCTGCAGCCGTTTAGGAGTTGATAGAGGGGGACACACACACAGCCAGACAGACAGACAGACAGACATACATTTTCCCGGATCGATCTCATGAGTCTACTTTTTCCTCATTTTTGCAAATTGTGAAAAGTAGGCTAAAAATACTATTTCACCCCCGGGTAAGGGTAGTTTTTATTTTGGGGTGGACATACCTCGTCCATAGGAAAGGGGGGGGGGGTTCACCACGAGTCCTACGACACCCCATATGCTTAAATCCCATTATTGGTTAGCGAGATACTAAAAGCAGATGACCTATTAGTTTCTTTGGTTCTTAATAAATATTAAAAAAACTCATTTATAATAATTATTTCAAAAGCCCACCCTCTTACAAAATCCACAAGTGCGCATGCGTAAAAAAAAAAAAAAAAAATTTAATTCGTTATGGCGTTGTCATGTTTGTATGTTGTTCAAGTGCAAAAACATTTGATTTCATATTAGCATTGCCATGCTTATATGTGTCAAACGGAAAGCAACTTTTACTAATAAATTAAAATTTCACCCTCTAGTAGGGGTAGGTTTTATTTTAGGGTTGAAATGAGTGGTCCATAGAAATGCCCCCCGTCAGCTCGAATCCAACGACACCTCATTCGTTAAAATCCGACCTTGCGTTCGAGAGATATCGACTTTGCCCCTGAATGTATGGCAGGTTCGTATGTGACGTCACCAGGAAAGTAGGCTGTGAAGTAGAACTCTCCAATTCACACTACTACCACGCGACCACTCCAGGGTTAAGCTGTGTTACTCATGTCGGAAAGGAAGGTGAGCTAGCCTGATGGGTAGAGTGTATTTAACACACATTCACATTTCTATACGTTCGGAGAAAAGGCAAAAGGACGGCCGAGTCCTTTCCCGACGCCTGCTATGCAGATAAAAAGGTTCAGTTAGACAAACTACCGCTGATGCTGATATCCCGACAGAGGATCAGATAGACACGGATCTAATACTTGAAGCCGTTCTTTGAGTATTTTTTTTTTCAAATATCAGATACAGTGGGTGGCGGGGTGTATGGTGTAATTAACATTTGTCACGCATTGAGAAATGTTTGCAATTATTAACCATGTTGAATGAGTGACGTGATTGAATGTACCATTTGTTCTGGAAACCACAGAATAATAATCCTACGACTTCCAGCGGTAGTATCTTCTGTGTCTGGATACCAGGCTCCATAGTCTAAAACAGGCGGACGACAGCTAATAAGGAGCGTGCAGAGCCCTGTAAAGGTGAGGCTTTATACCAACAAACGAAAACAAAATTCCCTCTAACAGAGTTAATTCAGCCGTTTGCTTGTTGGCACTAACCAACGCGTTTGTGTCAGGATTTGGCTGATTTGTTTGTGCTACGCATCAGATTACTCAAGTTTATCATTATTATTATCATTATGATTAATATTATTTCTATTTAGGCTATTTGTCATAGTGGAAGGTGAAATGCCTAGCATAGATTGATTGACGAAAAATGCGGCATTTGAAAGATTTACTAGCGAGGTAAGTGGCAAAATGATAAATCTTTCAATATATTCAATACCGGTATATTCTCATGAATCCTGCTCTTCTTTCTTTCCTTCATTTGGTATCGAATTCCTCAACGATTTATATATTAATATTGTGCCCTTTTAAAACCACCCACCAATATCCAGATGAGCGGATCGCAGCTTCTTCGTGGCCCCAGCAAGGTAAACCACCTACCAGTATACAGATGGGCGGATCGCAGCTTCTTCGTGGCCCCAGCTAGGTAAACCACCTACCAGTATCCAGATGGGTGGATCGCAGCTTCTTCGTGGCCCCAGCTAGGTAAACCACCGAAGGAAATGCCTGGTACATGGGATGAGTCGGGACACATAAGAAAAATACGTTACGCTACGGAATTAGGGTTTTATCCATCAATGGTAGGGTGAGAAACCTGCGCTTCTCGGGGAAAATGAGATAAATTGGGCGCCTGTTCTTAATTCCACAGCATGACCTCACCATAATTATTAGGCATCAATATCGCTTGGTTTCTATAAAACGGTGGACAGACGAAACTCTAGTGTCTTACGATTTATTAATATAAAACATTAAAAATACTAATTTTAATACGGACACTCCCGTCCTCAAACAACGACAAAATTAAATAATTGGATGAATTATACCTTCAACTTCACTATTAAAATAAAATAAATATGAAGAATCCACTCTTCTGAATGCAGTCTGCATTTCCAAAAGATGTTCGGAGTTAATAAATGAAATAAAACCCCTAAATTAAGATAATACCATAAGTTCGGTTCATCAAAACTAAATACAATTACTCTATACATCACAAGACTCCTTTCTAACTCTATAACAGTATTTACACGATCAGTTGTTATCGTTTCCAATCTCTTTTAACTATTTAAAATTTATCTGCAACATTTTTACACATTTAACTCGTAGCATTGTCTGTCTGTCTGTCTGTGAGTTTCACTGCCAGAACTCGTCCTTGAACTTTTTGAAAGAAAAAATACCAGGAATTTATGAAAAACGAGAACCACCTCCTCAAATTACCTTGCTTGTGTTCGCCGTATTAGTGTTAGTCATGGCCGTTCAACAAAGTCTAGCTCATGCTTTAATAATCTAGCTCTCGTTAAATAAAATGAAAATGAAAATCCACAGCCTGCTTCCAGTCTCCGACCGGGTCAGGAATGGAATGAATGAAGCCCCTATCTAGCGGCGAGGATATGAACTGTGCCGGCTGCCGAGGCCTGACGCACTCCTCTGGGGCAATGAGTAAATGAATGACAGATGAAATGAAATGATAGTGGAGAGTGTTGCTGGAATGAAATGTTAAATAAAATAATAATAATAATAATAACACTGAAATATCGCTTCAATGCAATTTCGTAATTTGTGCGTTTTATGTCGATACATGACCTTCTATAGTCGCCTTTAAACATCAGATTAACGCATCCTTATCTTATACAGCTTCCTCATATACTGTAATACAGACACATGACCTTCTATAGTCGCCTTTAAACATCAGATTAACGCATCGTTATCTTATACAGCTTCCTCATATACTGTAACACAGACACACGACCTTCTATAGTCGCCTTTAAACATCAGATTAACGCATCTTTATCTTATACAGCTCCCTCATATACTGTGATACAGACACATTACCTTCTATAGTCGCCTTTAAACATCGAATTAACGCATCGTTATCTTATACAGCTCCCTCATATACTGTAATACAGGCACATTACCTTCTATAGTCGCCTTTAAACATCAGATTAACGCATCTTTTTCTTATACAGCTTCTCCCAGGGGCTCACATCTAATGGGTTGTGGGTTGGCGACCACGGGGCCCCAGCGGAGTCCGGCATTGCTTCCACTTACTTGTGCCGGGCTCCTCTCTTTCTTCTTTCCTGTCGACCTCCCTTGGTCAACTCTTGTTCTCTTCCGACCCCGACCGTATTAGGTTATCCGAGGTCTAGCTAGTCTTTCACTTTCCCGCCTTAATTGGCCCTTGTCTCATCTTTCCTGATACCCTCCTTCTGTGAGGGGTCAGCCTTCTTTTTCTTTTCCTTTTACCTCCGGCCTTTTGCTCCAGGCCCTTAAGGAGGCAGTGTGTATGTAGCCCCACCACTTCTGGTGCACCGTCGATAATGCTACACCCTCAGGGGCTCACGGCTGGTGAGTTCGGGAGTTGGCGACCCCAAGGGATTTCTGAGCTGGGTCCGTTTTCCCCTTTTGTCCCTTCCCTTAGGGGCGGACCCTCTCCTCTCTCCCCTCTCCTCTCCTCTCCTCTTTTCGTTATATTTCCTTTTTCTTTAAGATCCCCGCACTGTTTTTGTTACTTGGTTCACCGTGTACCTAAATCCCCTTTTAGCGATTTTTAAGGTATTTTTAATCTACGTTGCATTTTGTAAGTCTTTTCGATCTAAATTACATTTCGCGATTGTTTTCAACTTCAATTGCATTTTGTAAAGATTAACAATCTAGATTGCTTTTTGGTAAGTCTTTCAATGCATGTAGCCGGGCCTTTTCGTGAGAATTTTGAATTTCAATTGCATTTTGTAAGTATTTTCAACCAAAACCGCATTTCACACGAATTTTGAATCTCAATTGCATTTTATTTGGTGGGCATTTTGCACATATTTTCATTCTTAATTGCATTTTGTGGGTATTTTGAATCTAAGTTACATTTTGTAAAGTATTTTCAATCTAAATTGCATTTTGTAAATATTGTCAATCCACATGAGTCGTTTGAATCTACCGTACATTTTGTAAGCATTTTCAATTTCAATTGCATTTTGTAAGTATTTTGAATTTCAATTCCACTTTGTGAATAATTTGGATTGGAACTGGGATATTTCAATCTGAATTGCATCGTGTATTTTCAATTTCAATGCATTTTGTAAGTATTTTGAAACTCAATTGCATTTTGTACGTAATTTCGATCTCATTTGCATTTTGTAAGTGTTTTCAATTTCAACTGGATTTTGTAGGTATTTCGACGCTACATTGCATATTGTACGTATTTTGAACCTAGCCTTCATTTTGTGGGTACTTATCAATCTATTCCTTTCGTGAATCTTTTCGTTCTAAATTCCCTTTTGTAAGAACATATTGTGAGTTGTTTCAATCTGAGTTCCTTTTTGTAAGTATTTTCCGTCTCACTTAATTTTCGTTCTGGTTTCCGTTTCATTATCATTTTCGCTATCACCCAGATCATTAGGGGCCGATAACCTAGATGTTAGGCCCCTTAAAACAACAATTATCATCATCAGCATCATCAATATTTAGAACACTGTGACCATCTTCAGCGTGGAATAGGATAAGGAACTTTAAACATCAGATTAACGCATCTTTTTCATATACAGCTTCCTCATACACTGTAATACAGACTCATGACCTTCTATAGTCGCCTTTAAACATCAGATTAACGCATCTTTATCTTATACAGCTTCATCATATACTGAAATACAGACACATGACCTTCTATAGTCGCCTTTAAACATCAGATTAACGCATCTTTATCTTATACAGCTTCCTCATATACTGTAAAACAGACACATGACCTTCTATAGTCGCCTTTAAACATCAGATTAACGCATCTTTATCTTATACAGCTTCATCATATACTGTAAAACAGACACATGACCTTCTATAGTCGCCTATAAACATCAGATTAACGCATCTTTATCTTATACAGCTTCCTCAAATACTGTAATACAGACACATGACCTTCTATAGTCGCCTTTAAACATCAGATTAACGCATCTTCATCTTATACAGCTTCCTCATATACTGTAATACAGACCCATGACCTTCTATAGTCGCGTTTAAACATCAGATTAATGCATCTTTATCTTATACAGCTCCCTCATATACTGTAATACAGACACATGACCTTCTATAGTCACCTTTAAACGTCGGATTAATGCATCTTTATCTTATACAGCTTCCTCATATACTGTAATACAGAATCATGACCTTCTATAGTCGCGTTTAAACATCAGATTAACGCATCTTTATCTTATACAGCTCCCTCATATACTGTAATACAGACACATGACCTTCTATAGTCACCTTTAAACGTCAGATTAATGCATCTTCATCTTATACAGCTTCCTCATACACTGTAATACAGACACATGACCTTCTATAGTCGCCTTTAAACATCAGATTAACGCATCTTCATCTTATACAGCTTCCTCATATACTGTAATACAGACACATGACCTTCTATAGTCGCCTTTAAACATCAGATTAACGCATCTTTATCTTATACAGCTCCCTCATATACTGTAATACAGACACATGATCTTCTATAGTCACCTTTAAACGTCAGATTAATGCATCTTTATCTTATACAGCTTCCTCATATACTGTAATACAGAATCATGACCTTCTATAGTCGCCTTTAAACATCAGATTAACGCATCTTTATCTTATACAGCTTCCTCATATAGTGTAATACAGACACATGACCTTCTATAGTCGCCTTTAGACATCAGATTAACGCATCTTTATCTTATTCAGCTTCCTCATATACTGTAATACACATTCATGACCTTCTATAGTCGCCCTTAAACATCAGATTAACGCATCTTCATCTTATACAGCTTCCTCATATACTCTAATACAGACACATGATCTTCTATAGTCGCCTATACACATCAGATTAACGCACCTTTATCTTATACAGCTTCCTCATTTCCTGTAATAAAGACACATGACCTTATATAGTCGCCTTTAAACATCAGAATAACGCATCTTCACCTTATACATCTTCCTCATATAGTGTAATACAGACACATGACCTTCTATAGTCGCCTTTAAACATCAGATTAACGCATCTTTATCTTATACAGCTTCCTCATACACTGTAATACAAACTCATGACCATCTATAGTCACCTTTATACATCAGATTAACGCATCATTATCATATACAACTTCCCCATATACTGTAATACTGACTCATGATCTTCTATAGTCGCCTTTAAACATCATATTAACGCATCTCAATCTCATACAACTACCCCATATACTGTAAAACACATTCATGACCTTCTATAGTCGCCCTTAAACATCAGATTAACGCATCTTCATCTTATACAGCTTCCTCATATACTCTAATACAGACACATGATCTTCTATAGTCGCCTATACACATCAGATTAACGCACCTTTATCTTATACAGCTTCCTCATTTCCTGTAATAAAGACACATGACCTTATATAGTCGCCTTTAAACATCAGAATAACGCATCTTCACCTTATACATTTTCCTCATATAGTGTAATACAGACACATGACCTTCTATAGTCGCCTTTAAACATCAGATTAACGCATCTTTATCTTATACAGCTTCCTCATACACTGTAATACAAACTCATGACCTCCTATACACGCCTTTAAACCTGAGATTAACGCATCATCACCTTATACATCTTCCTCATATAGTGTAATACAGACACATGACCTTCTGTAGTCGCCTTTAAACATCAGATTAACGCATCTTTTTCTTATACAGCTTCCTCATACACTGTAATACAAACTCATGACCATCTATAGTCACCTTTATACATCAGATTAACGCATCATTATCATATACAACTTCCCCATATACTGTAATACTGACTCATGATCTTCTATAGTCGCCTTTAAACATCATATTAACGCATCTCAATCTCATACAACTTCCCCATATACTGTAATACAGACTCATGATCTTCTATAGTCGCCTTTAAACATCAGATTAACGCATCTTTATCTTATACAGCTTCCTCATACACTGTAATACAAACTCATGACCATCTATAGTCACCTTTAAACATCAGATTAACGCATCATTATCTTATACAACTTCCCCATATACTGTAATACAGACTCATGATCTTCTATAGTCGCCTTTAAACATCATATTAACGCATCTCAATCTCATACAGCTTCCTCATATACTGTAATACAGACTCATGACCTTCTGTAGTCGCCTTTAAACCTGAGTTTAACGCATGTTTATCTAATACAGCTTACTCATATACTGTAATACAGACACTTGACCTTATATAGTCGCCATTAAACATCAGATTAATGCATCTTTATCTTATACAGCTTCCTCATATACTGTAATACAGACACATGAGCTTCTATAGTCGCCTTTAAACATCAGATTAACGCATCTTTATCTTATACAGCTTCCTCATATCCTGTAATAGCGACACGTGACCTTCTATAGTGGCCTTTAAATATCAGATTAATGCATCTTGATGTTATACAGCTTCCTCATATATTGTAATACAGACACATGACCTTCTATAGTCGCCTTTAAACATGAGATTAACGCATCTTAATCGTATACAGCTTCCTCATATGCTGTAATACAGACACATGGCCTTCTATAGTCGCCTTTAAACATCAGATTAACGCATCTTTATCATATACAGCTTCCTCATATACTGTAATGCAGTCTCATGACCTCCTATACTCGCCTTTAAACCTGAGATTAACGCACCTTCACCTTATGCATCTTCCTCATATAGTGTAATACAGACACATGACCTTCTATAGTCGCCTTTAAACATCAGATTAACGCATATTTTCTTATACAGCTTCCTCATACACTGTAATACAAACTCATGACCATCTATAGTCACCTTTATACATCAGATTAATGCATCATTATCTTATACAACTTCCCCATATACTGTAATACAGACTCATGATCTTCTATAGTCGCCTTTAAACATCATATTAACGCATCTTAATCTTATACAGCTTCCTCATATACTGTAATACAGACACATGACCTTCTATAGTCGCCTTTAAACATCAGATTAACGCATCATTATCTTATATAGCTTCCTCATATACTGTAATACAGACTCATGACCTTCTATGGTCGCCTTTAAACATCAGATTAACGCCTCTTTATCTTATACAGCTTCCCCATATACTGTAATATAGACACAAGATCTTCTATAGTCGCCTTTAAACGTCAGATTAACGCATCTTTATCTTATACAGCTTCCTCATATACTGAAATACAGACTCATGGTCTTCTATAGTCGCTTTAAACATCAGAATAACCCTCCTTTATCTTATACAGCTTCCTCATAAACTGTAATACAGACACATGAACTTCTATAGTTGCCTTTAAACATCAGATTAACGCATCTTTATCTTATACAGCTTCCTCATATACTGTAATACCGACTCATGACCTTCTATAGTCGTCTTTAAACTTCAGATTAACGCTTCTTTACCTTATACTGCTTCCTGATATACTGTGATACAGACTCATGACCTTCTATAGTCACCTTTAAACATCAGATTAACGCATCATTATCTTATACAACTTCCCAATATACTGTAATACAGATTCATGATCTTCTATAGTTGCCTTTAAACATCATATTAACGCATCTCAATCTCATACAGCTTCCTCATATACTGTAATACAGACTCATGACCTTCTATAGTCGCCTTTAAACTTGAGTTTAACGCATGTTTATCTAATACAGCTTACTCATATACTGTAATACAGACACTTGACCTTATATAGTCGCCATTAAACATCAGATTAATGCATCTTTATCTTATACAGCTTCCTCATATACTGTAATACAGACACATGAGCTTCTATAGTCGCCTTTAAACATCAGATTAACGCATCCTTATCTTATACAGCTTCCTCATATCCTGTAATAGCGACACGTGACCTTCTATAGTGGCCTTTAAATATCAGATTAATGCATCTTGATCTTATACAGCTTCCTCATATATTGTAATACAGACACATGACCTTCTATAGTCGCCTTTAAACATGAGATTAACGCATCTTAGTCGTATACAGCTTCCTCATATGCTGTAATACAGACACATGGCCTTCTATAGTCGCCTTTAAACATCAGATTAACGCATCTTTATCATATACAGCTTCCTCATATACGGTAATGCAGTCTCATGACCTCCTATACTCGCCTTTAAACCTGAGATTAACGCATCTTCACCTTATACATCTTCCTCATATAGTGTAATACAGACACATGACCTTCTGTAGTCGCCTTTAAACATCAGATTAACGCATCTTTTTCTTATACAGCTTCCTCATACACTGTAATACAAACTCATGACCATATATAGTCACCTTTATACATCAGATTAACGCATCATTATCTTATACAACTTCCCCATACACTGTAAAACTGACTCATGATCTTCTATAGTCGCCTTTAAACATCATATTAACGCATCTCAATCTCATACAACTTCCCCATATACTGTAATACAGACTCATGATCTTCTATAGTCGCCTTTAAACATCAGATTAACGCATCTTTATCTTATACAGCTTCCTCATACACTGTAATACAAACTCATGACCATCTATAGTCACCTTTAAACATCAGATTAACGCATCATTATCTTATACAACTTCCCCATATACTGTAATACAGACTCATGATCTTCTATAGTCGCCTTTAAACATCATATTAACGCAACTCAATCTCATACAGCTTCCTCATATACTGTAATACAGACTCATGACCTTCTGTAGTCGCCTTTAAACCTGAGTTTAACGCATGTTTATCTAATACAGCTTACTCATATACTGTAATACAGACACTTGACCTTATATAGTCGCCATTAAACATCAGATTAATGCATCTTTATCTTATACAGCTTCCTCATATACTGTAATACAGACACATGAGCTTCTATAGTCGCCTTTAAACATCAGATTAACGCATCTTTATCTTATACAGCTTCCTCATATCCTGTAATAGCGACACGTGACCTTCTATAGTGGCCTTTAAATATCAGATTAATGCATCTTGATGTTATACAGCTTCCTCATATATTGAAATACAGACACATGACCTTCTATAGTCGCCTTTAAACATGAGATTAACGCATCTTAATCGTATACAGCTTCCTCATATGCTGTAATACAGACACATGGCCTTCTATAGTCGCCTTTAAACATCAGATTAACGCATCTTTATCATATACAGCTTCCTCATATACTGTAATGCAGTCTCATGACCTCCTATACTCGCCTTTAAACCTGAGATTAACGCATCTTCACCTTATACATCTTCCTCATATAGTGTAATACAGACACATGACCTTCTATAGTCGCCTTTAAACATCAGATTAACGCATCTTTTCTTATACAGCTTCCTCATACACTGTAATACAAACTCATGACCATCTATAGTCACCTTTATACATCAGATTAACGCATCATTATCTTATACAACTTCCCCATATACTGTAATACAGACTCATGATCTTCTATAGTCGCCTTTAAACATCATATTAACGCATCTTAATCTTATACAGCTTCCTCATATACTGTAATACAGACACATGACCTTCTATAGTCGCCTTTAAACATCAGATTAACGCATCATTATCTTATATAGCTTCCTCATATACTGTAATACAGACTCATGACCTTCTATGGTCGCCTTTAAACATCAGATTAACGCCTCTTTATCTTATACAGCTTCCCCATATACTGTAATACAGACACAAGATCTTCTATAGTCGCCTTTAAACGTCAGATTAACGCATCTTTATCTTATACAGCTTCCTCATATACTGAAATACAGACTCATGGTCTTCTATAGTCGCTTTAAACATCAGAATAACCCACCTTTATCTTATACAGCTTCCTCATAAACTGTAATACAGACACATGAACTTCTATAGTTGTCTTTAAACATCAGATTAACGCATCTTTATCTTATACAGCTTCCTCATATACTGTAATACCGACTCATGACCTTCTATAGTCGTCTTTAAACTTCAGATTAACGCTTCTTTACCTTATACTGCTTCCTGATATACTGTGATACAGACTCATGACCTCCTATAGTCACCTTTAAACATCAGATTAACGCATCATTATCTTATACAGCTTCCTCATATACTGTAATACAGACACATGACCTTTTATAGTCGCCTATAAACATCAGATTAACGCATCTTTATCTTATACAGCTTCCTCATTTCCTGTAATAAAAACACATGACCTTCTATAGTCGCCTTTAAACATCAGATTAACGCATCTTCATCTTATACAGCTTCCTCATATACTGTAATACAGACACATGACCTTCTATAGTCGCCTTTAAACATCAGATTAACGCATCTTTATCTTATACAGCTTCCTCATATACTGTAGTACGGACACGTGACCTTCTAAGGTCGCCTTTAAACATCAGATTAACGCATCTTTATCGTATACAGCTTCCTTATATACTGTAATACAGACACATGACCTTCTATAGTCGCCTATAAACATCAGATTAACGCATCTTTATCTTATACAGCTTCCTCATATACTGTAATACAGACACATGACCTTCTATAGTCGCCTTTAAACATCAGATTAACGCATCTTTATCTTATACAGCTTCCTCATATACTGTAGTACGGACACGTGACCTTCTATGGTCGCCTTTAAACATCAGATTAACGCATCTTTATCGTATACAGCTTCCTCATATACTGTAATACAGACACATGACCTTCTATAGTCGCCTTTGAACATCAGATTAACGCATCTTTTTCTTATACAGCTTCCTCATATACTGTAGTACGGACACGTGACCTTCTACAGTCGCCTTTAAACATCAGATTAACGCATCTTTATCTTATTTAGCTTCCTCATATACTGTAATACAGACTCATGGCCATCTATAGTCGCCTTTAAACATCAGATTAAAGCATCTTTAACTTATACTGCTTTCTCATATACTGTAATACAGACACATGACCTTCTATAGTCGCTTTTAACCATCAGATTAACGCATCGTTATCTTATACAGCTTCCTCATATACTGTAATACAGACACATGACCTTCTATAGTCGCCCTTAAACATCAGATTAACGCATCTTTATCTTATACAGCTTCCTCATATACTGTAATACAGACTCATGACCTTCTATAGTCGCCTTTAAACATCAGATTAACGCATCTTTATCTTATACAGCTTCCTCATATACTGTAATACAGACCCATGACCTTCTATAGTCGCCTATAAACATCAGATTAACGCATCTTTATCTTATACAGCTTCCTCATTTCCTGTAATAAAGACACATGACCTTCTATAGTCGCCCTTAAACATCAGATTAACGCATCTTCATCTTATACAGCTTCCTCATATACTGTAATAAAGACACATGACCTTCTATATTCACCTTTAAACATCAGATTAACGTATCTTTATCTTATACAGCATCCTCATATACTGTAATACAGACACATGACCTTCTATAGTCGCCTTTAAACATCAGATTAACGCAATTTTTTCTTATACAGCTTCCTCATATACTGTAATACGGACACGTGACCTTGTATAGTCGCCTTTAAACATCAGATTAACGCATCTTTATCTTATACAGCTTCCTCATATACTGTAATAAAGACACATGACCTTCTATATTCACCTTTTAACATCAGATTAACGCATCTTTATCTTATACAGCTTCCTCATACACTGTAATACAGACTCACGACCTTGTATATTCACCTTTAAACATCAGATTAACGCATCTTTATCTTATACAACTTTCTCATATACTGTAAAACAGACTCATGATCTTCTATAGTCGCTTTTAAACATCAGATTAACGCATCTTTATCTTATACAGCTTCCTCATATATGTAATACAGACACATGACCTTCTATAGTCGCCTTTAAACATCAGATTAACGCATCTTTATCTTATACAGCTTCCTCATATACTGTAATACAAATACATGACCCTCTATGGTCGCCTTTAAACATCAGATTCACACATCTTTATCTTTTACAGCTTCCTCATATACTGTAATACAGACACGTGACCTTCTATTGTCGCCTTTAAACATCAGATTCACACATCTTTATCTTTTACAGCTTCCTCATATACTGTAATACAGACTCATGTGGAATACATCTTCACATCTCCGCAAGATTCAGTTCCCAAAATATAGCTTCACCTTTAAGCTGGCACGAAAATTGAAATACAACCAAGTTTCCACTTATTAACTCTGTTACAAATATTCCCATCGTCAACATGATCGTTTGGAATTCACTTTCCAATATATAATACCTTCTTTCGTGCTCCATTTTTACAACAATGCGATCTTCCAACAATTAATAATCTGCAGAATATCTCCTATGTAAGACATGTTTCACATACTTGCAGTACTTCAACATTCATCATTACAAGTTAATAATAATAACTCCCTGCTTGTCATTCATAATCGTTGCAATCAACAATGCTTAAATTCTCTCTCCACATTCTAATGCATCTGCAACATGCTTACAATTTGCACGATTTGAACAAGTATAGTCCTTACAGTTCATTTCAGTATTTAACGAAACTTTTAATCAGTTTCTGTCACATTTCAAATTGACTTCTGCGTAGTATTAAGTGATCAGCTGTTATCGTCTGATACTCAAGAAATCTCAATTATTTTCGTTTAAAAATTGACAATCATAAATTTGTCCTGTTATACAATGTATATCTCAATTTACTTTAATATTCAAATAAGAACCAATATAAAATCACGTATTGCACACTTATGAGGACACTATCTAATTCCTACTTCCTACAAAAATACGGTCGGTTAAGCACATCTGCCATAAAAATATTAACGAAATATCTAAACTAGTATTTACGGTAAAATCCACCTCAATAAATTCTCGCTCGTCGAAGAAGAATAAAAATCAAATCTAAATTCAAAAATATTTACGAAGTCCAAATACTAAATATTGTTGTAGCTTTTATGGGCTTTAACTAAGTCGTAAGGGGTGCGGGGTTGTGTATGTGGAAGGGGTGAGTGCGTGTATGTGTCACCTACGGTCATGCGAAAATACCTGATGGTTTGATCAAGTGTTACAATTTGAGATCCTCTAGACGCTTGGCACTTCTGGTAACTACGGGGGGTTGGAGGTGCTCCTAGTCGAGGATTAAAACCGGGCTACTTTCTAAGTAAAAGCGAGTGCTAAACAATTATGAGAAAGCGCGCGGTGGCTAGGCGGACAATAGTTGCGACCTCCAATTAAATGTAGTGCAGTAGCCCACAAGTTACAATGCAAGATGAAGGGGATTACAAGTTTTACAGGGGTGGTAGTGTACATACTAGGGTATAAAGGCTGAGAACAATGCGGGGTTGTATAGCATGCTTCATTGCGCCTGGCTGATCGGATTCTTAATCTATACAGTGGCATTTCATCTTACAATTGTTAGTAGACGAGGTATATGGATGGATAGGTTATAATTGCTAATCTGATTTGTTGGTATGTTAGTATTTGTAGTGATAGAGGCCATCTTGGAATATTGACGTCACAAGGCGATACGTCACAAATTGGACCTGTCAACAGGGACCCGTCAAAAATGACTCCATTCAAAAAGGGCCCGTCCAAAAGGGACTAGTCAACAGGGACCAGTCCAAAGGGACAAATCAACAGGGATCAATGAAAAGGGGAAAGCGCGTCATGTAAGTCGTTGCGCGCCGCCATGGGAACATAAGTGTTTATCAGCAGTCTCCGGCAATGTTCGGGAGAGTAACCTTGAAAAGTAGCTGAAACTCGGTAGTCGAAAGCATAGCTTGACCCGTTTCTTACCTATATAACAAGGTTAGGTTAGGTAAATTTAGGTTAAGTCTTAAAATATTCCCTCTCTTATGTGTTCAAAGTCGATTCACCCTGAACAGTCAGCCAAAACTTTAAATATGTATATATCATTACATAAAGAATTAAAGCAAACTTAATTAATTATGAATGGCGTTTTTTTTGTTACTGCTCAATGTAGACAGAATATATGCATTAAATGATAGACGCAACACAAAATGTTTTGATTGTTGACTTGTGTTATTGATAGATTGGTGTAATATTAGGGGCAGTGCACACTTTCCATGTCGATAATTTATATAGGCTAGAAGGATGGTGTTGCAAACTTCTGATGTGTATTTCCAAATTTCCTGCATAGTCTATTTCATAGAATTTTCCTGTAACTTAAAAGTTCATGCTGATTTTGTCTTAGTGTGTTTGACATTGTAACTACAATGGTTGATTGGATATTCTTTGTCAACTTTGAAATCATGTAATTCATGTCAGATATGTTGGAATTTTTGTTCATGTGTAAAGCTATCAAGTACCGATACCTAATTGGTTACACAACTGTTTCATAATGAAAATCTTGATCTCTGATTCATTGGAGAACTGTTTACGCTTGTCTAAACCAAGACTAACTGACTACTCACTGCTAAGGATTAGAAATTACATGTACTCAAATCACATTCTGGTAAAAAACATCATGACTACTATAAACTGCTACCACTCTTCCACCACTTTGCTAACACTTTTCTACCATTTGACTCTCACTTTTGCTCTTACTTTAAACTGCACATACTACAAACAATCATTTTTATTATCGAGTTAACTTTACTAGAGATTAGTTTATGCTTAACAGTTGACATGGAAGTATCAACGACTAGCTATGGTAAGCCATGTGCTTACTATAAAGGATATGCATATATTGTAAAAAGAACTAATAAAAATGGAACTGTTATTTGGTGCTGTTCGAAACAACGATCTAAAAAGTGTCGAGGAATGATTAAGACAAAAGGCTCCAACATACTTTTCTCAATCGATCATCATTGTAAATCTCAAAATAATACTCATTTAAATGGACAAAATACTCTAACCGAGGTAAAAAAAGCAAGACCAAGAAAAAAATAGTGTGGCTCAAGATAGTGCTTTGTTTGTTAAAGAGCATTTATTATCTCCTGAAAAAGACATGTTAGGACAGTCGTTAACGTCTAAGAAACCTCTAACACTATCAAAGACAACACAAACTATGCCAAAGGTTGTTGCATTGCAAGATGAACAAAAAGGATTAGATAGTAATAGTGAAGATGATTATATTGATGATAATTATATTGATGATGATAACCATGATGATGATGATGATGAAGATGATGATGATGATGATAATGGTTTACACCCAAAAAAATCATTTGTTAAATTTGTTTACTGGAACAATCCCAGTAAGCTAATCCAGCGGCTTCAGTACTTGCATACCTGTAAACAGGCTGGTCATACTAAATATGAGGAAGAACTTTTGGATATAGAAACTGAGCTTCGTAATGCTAAAATTATAGTGTAATGAATCCATGTAACCGCTTAAACTATTTCTTAACAATACATGTAATATTTTCTACCACTTTGCTACCACTTTGCTACCACTTTTCTAGTTTGCTACCACTTTTCTACCACTTTGCTACCACTTTTCTACTACTTTTCTGCCACTTTTCTACCACTTTCCTAGTTTGCTACCACTTTTCTATCACTTTGCTACCACTTTGCTACCACTTTGCTACCACATTTCTACTACTTTTCTGCCACTTTTCTACCACTTTTCTACCACTTTGCTACCACTTTTCTACCACTATGTTACCAATTGTCTACCACTTTGCTACCGCGTTTCTACCACTTTTCTATCACTTTAAACTGTACATATTAAATATAAAAGCCAACGCTAAATAATTTTATTACCAGAACAGAGATAACCTTTGTAGTGTGCAAATCATACTAACAGGTTAGTTACTACTTTGGAACTTACTACAACTAACCAAGGTAAACAACGTGTACTCTATAAAGGCTACTCTTATAACTATAGACGACAAAATGTAAAAGGAATAATATTCTGGCAATGCTCAAAACAAAGGTCAACAAAATGTCGAGGCAATATGAAAAGTAGAAATAGTGTGGTTTTAAGTGTGAGTGATCATCAATGTAGTGCTCCAGACAAAACACTTATGGTGTTGACAAACAATCATCAGAATGCTAAAAAGTTAGTACAAGAGAAAGATGTTGCTACTCAAAATAGTGCATTGTTTGTTGAGCAACGTTTAACCCCTGTTGTAAAAGTTATGTTGTATCCATCTTCCACGCCTCAAGAGTCATCAATATCACATACTATGCAAGAAGTAGTGTTGTTGTTGTTGTTTTAAGGGGCTGAACTACAAAGTCATCTGCCCTTGATATGCAAGTGGATCGAAAAGGACTAGATAGTTATAGACAAAAGAGAGTTGTAGTTTGTATATAACTATTGTACAAGTACTTACATTAAATAAATAAAAATAGTGTATGTGTATTGTCTGTTTTTCTTAATTGCTATCCCTATGCCCCACTATTAATGCAATTGTTAACCATCAACATTCTCTGACTATGTTCGCAAAGAGAGTGACCTTAAACAATACACTCTATCTATGGTTTGTGTACTGAGTACACAATAATACAGTGTGGTCAAGCCATGTTGAGGCAATAGTTACATCAGGTAAGGGATTCGAACCCTTGCTTTCTTGTACAGAAAATTTGAACTTAAGTCAAACACCATAACCACTCGGTCAACCTGACTGTTACTAATTTAATTATTTTTGTGGACTTGAGTGTTTATAAAACTTTTTCCAGTATACATTGACTAAACCACTTGTTTGTTTTGAAATATAGATTTTGTTTTGTTTGACCATAACATTGCAGTTATGAGTCTTGTGAACTGGGTGTTTAATATAGGGTTAAAGGCATTTTAAAATAATTTTAGAAAAGTTCTTAGGTATCGTGTCATGGGTTTTAGTAATGCATTACTGTTCGTTGACTAACATTTACCGTTACACAACATTATTTTGGTGAGCTCTACATGTTGTTGTTTGAGTCGTCAGTCTTTTGACTGGTTTGATGCAGATCTCTATGCCTCCCTGCCCCTAGCGAAACGTCTCATCTCTATATAGCTACCACACCCTACATTCAAGGCTATCTGTTTAACATATTATAACCTTGGATCTCCCCTACAAGCTCTTGGGTTCAATTCCTAGATTTAACACAAACTTTTAAAAGTGGTATGACAACTAAAACTAGTCTACTCAGTCTCGGGTGGTCCAAATAAGTAGAGAGGGTTTGATTCACACCTCAACCATAGAGCACCATGTTCTTTTCTCTTTTTAAAATAATGATAGCCATTTGTTCAATTTCACATTTCACACATTGCAATTTGTCAATTTTCCATTTGCATTTTTTTTAAATGACAGTCTGATGTTTTTCAATTTCATGATATGGAAACATGGATTTTTCCATTTTCATATTTACACATTTGTCAATTTCCCATTTGCATATATTTTCTTAAATGTCCGTTTAAGGTTTTTTAAATTTTGTCTTTATGGAAACATGGATTTTCCATTTTGCTGTTTACAATTTTTTTATATATTTATTTTGTGTATGTTGAAAAAAATCGATATTTCCTAAACAAGATTTTTTATTTTTCATTTTATGATTTTGTAAATGATATTAATGTGAGTGCTTGACCATGAATTTTCCATTTTGTTGTTTACAAATTTTTTATATATTTATTTTGTGTATGTTGAAAAACGATATTTCCAAAACAAGATTTTTTATTTTTCATTTTATGATTTTGTAAATGATCTTAATGTGAGTGCTTGGCCATGGCAATAATACAGTCTATCTATGTGTTAGTGGAACCATAGAGTCTTATTACTACTGCAAGTAAGAATGTTTTACAAAATAACGACTATCTACCACTGCATTTGAAAACCAAACAATTGAAGTTCAATCGCAATCGGATGAATGGTATACGAACGCAAACGGAACTTTGTTGAATCGGCTCGTGCGCCGTAACTCATTTGTAGAAACTACTCGTATGCTACCTATTGTAAAATAGATGTCTATTCCAAAATGGCCTTTGTTGAACCTGTGCGTCGCAAGTCTGGTCCACTAGTTACCAAGGCCTTTCAACATACTATTCAACACTCCAAACGTCAACCTCAGTTGCTACAAACTGACCAGGGGAAAGAATTTTTCAACAAGGATTTCTCCAGTTTTCTCAAATCTAAGGATATTCACCATTACACCACGTACAGCAATCTCAAAGCTAGTGTGGTCGAGTGGTTCAACCGAACATTGAAAACCCATATGTGGAAAGCGTTTACCGCTCTGGGCAGTTATCGCTGGTTGGACATGTTACCTGAGCTAGTATCACGTTACAATGACACCAAACATAGAACGATTGGGACCAAGCCACGCCTCGTGACTTAAAATATTCAGCGATTGGATTATCTGTTTAACCCCATAAAAACAGCCGATCCTAAACGTCACCGACTGAACATTGGGGATTTTGTTCGTGTGAGCAAATTTAAGTTTGCCTTCAATAAGGGCTACACGCCTCAATGGGGGACTGAACTATTTCGAATTCGTCAAGTCAACTTGGACACTCCAGTCACCTATTTACTCGAGGACCTCAACCGTTAACCCATAAAAGGTAGATTTTATCTCCATGAACTTCAGAAAACAGCCTTTCCTCTGCATTATCTTGTGGAAAAAGTCTTGAAACAAAAAGGAAATAAACTCTATGTCCAATGGTTAGGGTTTAACTCTACGTTTAATTCTTGGATCAATAAATTACATGTCGTGTGAACCTGTGCAATTTTTAATTTATTTATTCACACATGTTGTACACCACCTATAGCTCTATGTGTACAGCGCTCCGCGCTTCATGCATGTTCATACATGTTGTACACTACCTATAGCTCTGTGTACAGTCCTCAGCTCCACATATTTCTTCCTCTTTCCACCTGTGTTCTCTCATACATTAGCCCTCCCCATCTCCCTCCCTTTACCTCCCACCACTGCTGTTTGCAGCTCTTGCCTATCTATTGGTTGTGACATCATTCCCTCAAGTTGCATCATACTTTTTACTGATTCAGCGATTCCCACGCTTTGAACATTCTGTTATCAGGCACGAGGACAGCTAACGTCCAACGTGAACACCTGTGGCAGATCAAATTTCACGTCAACTTGCATTTTGACACGTACGAAGCAAAACAGGATGTAACTTGTTAACAGTTATCGTACACGTGGACAGATAACGTCCAAGATGAACACCTGCGGTAGATCAAATTTCACATGAACTTGCATTTTGTCACGTACGAAGCAAGACAGGATGTCACTGGTTTAGCCTACATGTGGTTTCACACATGTTCACATGCCTTTCGCTCTTCCCTGCCACCACGATGGTCAGATTATTTCACCTTAAAGCGTCATGGTCATTTTTTCCATTGCACCTGTTGTCAAGTCAGATCAACGTCTTTCAATAAGCTCAAATGACATTCACCTCCTGCAAGTTTGTTTTCTGTACTCGCTTCGACCAACATAGAACCAAGTTCTCATCACCGTTTACACGTTAAAGGTAACATATCAGAAAAACGCACGCTCGCTCTGTCATACACCGACCCACCGAAATAGCGATTGTTCTATTAAGCATAGCCACCGTGGTCAGTGACAGGTTCGTTGAAACACACACTCAGCCGTATCGTCTCTCTCAACCACCACGCTTCATAAACATTATAAACAGGTAAAGAAAAAGAAAACGTTTTTTCAACATGTATGGCGTTAGGCCCTTTGTGAATTATTTTTTGGAAAAAATATCTACCACACTCGAAAGGGGGCGAAAGCCCGAGTCCTAGGACACCTCGTACACGTCTCTAGCGTTATTGGTTCGTGATATATCGGCAAAAATCACAAAAAACATATGGTTACCCTAAAATCGAGTTTCCCAAATTTTTTAAGAAATATAACGAGTGATCCATAGCAAAGAGGACGTCACTCCGAGTCCTTGGACCGGTCGTACACGCCTCTAGCATACTTGGTTCGCGAGATATAGCAAAAAGTCTAAAATCACGTTTTTACCCCAAAAAGACCATGTTTCCAGATTTTCACCTTTTCGACACCTACATTCCCGTAAAGAGCACGACGAGACGAAAGAAACGAATCCAAGCACGCCCTCCTAGCATGGCTCCTTCCATTCCAAGGTCGCAGGGGCTCATAACTTCCTAAGTGTAGTAGCTCTGTCCCCATCCCACTACTACAGGTTTTCATTCTAGAGACTTGAAATTTATTTTGGGGGTCTAGGGGGTAGGGACCATTAATTTATGTAAAACAAACTTTTTTGTATAATTTCTAGTTTCCAAAATATGGGATTTTCAAAATTCGAGTTTTTCAAAAAAACATTAACAATAAAAAAGTTTTATTACAAAAAAATAAAGGTCATAAAGACCGTTCGTTTGAGCCATAGCACAACGTTCTATCATGTTTGGTTTTCAAACTATCGCCTACTTTCGAAAACAAAAATTCCAATTTTTTTTTTCAAAAGTATAACGAGTGGTCCATAGCAAAGGGGCGTCACCTCAAGTCCTCCGACACCTCATTCGTGAAACTCCGACCATGGGTTCGAGAGAAAATTCTATTTAAATGTTTCAATTTCGCGCGGCGGCCATATTGGTTTGTTGGGCACAGGAGTGTCAAGTGAAGCAGAAGCCCTACTACCCCCCTACTCTGGGGCAATGGATATTCCAACAGGCTCTTTTCCGGATTTTCGGGTACAATACCTAACTTAAGGTCACGGCCGCTTTCTACCCAATTCGTACCTCAGTAACATATACACATACTAGTACTAACATCACAGTGACACAGGCTATCAGACAAATTTTACACATACCCAAATACACGTGGCTACATGACCGCAATGTCGCAAAGCCTTTAAAATAATCAACAACTACAACAACAAACAACAAAGATCAGTGTGTGTATTAGTATAGCTATTACCGTCCGTTCAGTGGAATAAGGACTACAGTCACAAAAAATGCATGCTCTTAACGAGTGTGCTCCGTGATAACAAAACGTGTTACGGGGGTCCTTCTTCCCATGTTATAGACAAAATTATGCCTATATACAAGGTGTGTTTTTTTTAGTTTTGGCACCAATGCTTCAGTGCCAAGTTGCAACAATGTTGGGCGCTGCCACTTTTACCGACGGTTGCTGCCCTGCATCCCCTCCCTCAGAGCACATGACCTCGCCCGTCCTCACCACCGCTCGTGCACAGTCGCGCCTGTTAGATGAGTAGTGTGAGACCAGCGCTCGCGAAAGACAGTCGCAATGTTTTCCAAGCAGGAGCAGAGAACGTGGATAAAAATTCCGTGTGCTAGGGGTTGCAGTGCTAAACAGTGTCAGTGAGGATTGCAGGAAGCGTGCGTTGCAGCTACGTTACCGTTCAGAACGGTAGCAAGATGGGTTGC
Source organism: Meconema thalassinum (assembly GCA_946902985.2). Taxonomy (NCBI): domain Eukaryota; kingdom Metazoa; phylum Arthropoda; class Insecta; order Orthoptera; family Tettigoniidae; genus Meconema; species Meconema thalassinum. Next base: position 1,954,843 of record CAMPQE020000004.1, on the reverse strand, counting down.
AGCCTTTCGAAATGGGCGCGAACGTGTGGAGCACATGCCTCGATCTGAGCACCCACCAGTAAGTGATGACAATGTACAGATGGTGACCGCGTTAGTAGAGGTGGATCGGAACGTAACGATTCATCAATTAGAGCAAGATACCGGACTGGCGCATTCAACTGTCCTCCACATCCTGAAGGACTTACTGAAATTGAGGAAGATTGCGTCCAAATGGGTTCCGCATGACTTAACCGACATGCACAAAAGACTGCGATATGACGCTTCTCGTATGCACTTGCAGCGTTATGAGCGCAAAGGAGAGGCCTTCTTACGGCGTATCATAACCATTGACGAGACGTGGGCCAGATCTTATGAGTCACAGTTAAAACGCCAGTCGAACGAGTGCCGGCACCACGGATCACCATGGAAGCAAACAGTTCGACCAACCACCACCAATGTGAAGGTAATGTTGATTCTTGCCTATGATTGGGATGATGTGATCATTCACCATACTGTTCCCCGAGGGCAAACCGTTAATGCGTCGTACTAGTGTTCGTTTCTGCAAGATCATCTCCGAGGAGCTCTGAGGAGGAAACGGCGCCACCACATGATTACAACGCCCATCGTTCTGCATGACAATGCTAGGGAACACACAGCAGGCGTTGTGTCGGCATTGTTGGATCGCTGGGGCTGGGAGGTCCTCTATCACCCCCCCCCCCCTCCCCCCATATTCTCCCGACATCAGTCCCTGCTACTATGATCTCATCCCGAAGATGAAGAATGACATTGTGCGGGGAGCGCTTCCGTACCATTGAAGACGTTAAGCAGGCTGCCGAGCGCTCTCTTCGTACCATCAATAGATTGGGCAGTGCCAACGGGATCCAACGACTTCCGCATCGCTGGGAACACGTTGTGCGCAACGGTGGGGAGTACATCGAGGGCCTGTGAAACTTGGAACCATCTAGGTGAGTTATTAATCCAGTTATAACTAAGGTGCCAAAACTTAAAAACCAACCCATGTATATGTTCAATTATCACTGAAGCACCACACAAGTAAACCACAATATTAATATGATATTAGGGATCACTCGTATAAAATTTGGACGAAATTCACTTAATACCCCGCTTTCAAACAACAAAATGTACTTTACACAGAACTACAAAAATCGCGTGGAGTCCCTTATTCGTTGCGCGGGTTCATTTCTTTCACAAAAGATATTATTTAGATTGTGTAGGCTGTCATATTTATATTAAGATTTCCAATTATTTTCTTTCTCACATGATTATTTTTACAGATTTTATTAATACCCAAATGAAGGAAATTATAATTATTTAGCTTCAAGTTTCTGAATAGTTATTTACCTGCTAGAGAAGAAAATACCAACACACTATCTGAAAATATAGGAGGGAGATAATTTGTAACACTTGCAATATCACTAAGCTTGGATTGGTAATTTTACTATATTCACTTATTAAATGCTTGGCATCAAAAGAGATAAGATGTCTCTCATCCACTCTGCTACACAGGTATGGAAAAGGTGTATCTTCAAATGTCGCAACAAATTTGGTTTGGCATATTCTACTTTGTCCTCTCACGACTATGAGTTAACTTGTGTTTCCACAAAGCATACTTGTGGGTAAATTTGTCTCCGCATGTCATACACAAGTATCGCGTCTCGCAAGTATGGGTTAACATGTGTCTCTTCAAATTAACAATCTGTCTAAATTTGGCTTCGCATGAGCTGCACGAGAAAGATTTATCAAAAGTATGGGTTATCATGTGTATCTTCAAACTACCTTTCAAACTAAATTTGGCTTCGCATGTGCTACATGAATAGGGCTTCTGCCCTGTATGGGTTAACATGAGAGTCTTCAATTACTATTATGACTAAATTCGGCTTGGCATGAGCTACACGAGAAGGACTTCTCTCCAGTATGGGTTAACATGTGAGTCTTCAAATAACCTCTCCTACTAAATTTGGCTTCGCATGTTCTACACGAGAAGGGTTTCTCACCAGTATGTGTTGATATGTGTATCTTCAAACTACCTTTCAGACTATATTTAGCTTCGCATGTGCTACACGAGTAGGGCTTCTGCCCAGTATGGGTTAGCATGAGAGTCTTCAAATTACTATTCTGATTTAATTCGGCTTGGCATGTGCTACACGAGAAGGACTTCTCCCCAGTATGGGTTATCGTGTGTGACTTTAAATGAGCTTTCTGGGTTAATTTGTTTTCACATGCTCTACACGAGTAACCCTTCTCCCCAGTATGGGTTAACATGTGTGTCTTCAAACTACTTTTCCCACTAAATTTGGTTTCGCAAATGCTACACGAGTAACGCTTCTCCCCAGTATGGGTTAACCGCTTGGTCGTCAAATTTTGTTGATTTGTATTATTCCTTTCAGATACAGTGCTGGTATTCTGTCCTCTAGTATTACATAATGGGTATATCTTCCTTACGGCAGGATCCGAAGTATCAGGACATCCCAGCCTGAAACCATTGGTATTAATACAATGCAGTGCGCTCATAATTATGTTGAATTATCTGAAAATGGTGAATAATACTTTCAAAATACAGAGATCTAACTTATGAAATGATAACTGAACAAACATTCATTAATATCACTACAAGGAATACTGTCCTTATCTAATACCTGGAACTGATCTCATTTTTAATATTCAATGCTATGTTTTTCATACAGTCTGAATATTTTCAAATACTTATACAGGGTCATCGGAAAAATAATGCCATCATTTCAAACAATGATAGCACCGAAACCCTTTATGTTAAACGTGTAATTCCTTCACTGAACGCCAGCTGGTTAAAGTAAGTTTTGTTTTGGAGGGGACGTGACCTTGCTATGCGCACACTAGATGCCCCTATCAATGCACCTGAATACAAAACTGTCATTCGATGGTTTATTCAGTTTATAGAAACAGGGACTGTAGAGAAGAAATCTAGGCCGGGGCGACCACCAACATCAGCATTGAACGCACGCTTTCCCAATGGCTGGATTGGTACGTGCAATCATTTAAGGAGTAACTGTCAAGATGGCAGCAAAAATTCGCTCCCGCAGGTGCTCCAAATCCCGATTTTTTTCTGCTTACACAATGTTTTTAACGTACCCCCTGAAAAAAATCCAAAGGGATGAGGTCATGACTTCATAGACGCGCGCGCCCCAGCAGACATCGGCTACTGCGCATCTAGTGTGCGCATAGCAAGGTCACGTCCCCTCCAAAACAAAACTTACTTTAACTAGCTGGCGTTCAGTGAAAGAATTACACGTTTAACATAAAGGGTTTCGGTGCTATCATTGTCTGAAACGTTGGCATTGTTTCTCGACGACCCTGTTTACTAAGCAAACAAAATGGTGCGTCACATCGGAGTATTTGGAGTCATAGGTTTCCTTGATAAATATGAAATCCGTATCTATTTCAAAAGTACTGATTAAACATGGAAATGGCAAATTATTTCCAGACACATTCTGTTTGCCAAACGTCAACTTTGTCCTTGATCAGTTATATAATTGAAATTATTGAATGGTTACGGAAATTGTGTGCTAATTCATACTAGCAGTGAAAGTGTTCAACTTATTTTAGACCACATTGCGCCGCTTTAACAACATGGATGTTCGGGGATATGACTATTTAATATAATCTGGATAACTGAAATCCATCTGACTTAGGAAGTGCGTGCTTGTACAGGTGACAGAATAATCCATATTTTATTCCCTACAGAATAGCCATGCTGGCATTTGGATTAACGTGGGAATTTTGGATATGCAAATCATGTGATTTCGAAACCATATGGGCTATTATGCTTCACTCTTGAATACATCGCGGATGAATGGTTATTTAGGGCTACATAAATTATGGCTACACTGCGTCCTGCTGTATGGCTGAAAGCAACGGAAAACTACAGCCGTAATGCTATTCTCGAGGATATGCACCTCTCTATGCATAATTACATGTGATGATGGCCTCCTCCCATGTAAAATTTCAATCCGGAGGTAAACTAGTCCCCCGTTCGGATCTCCGGGTGGGGACTACTCGAGAGGGGGTTAACCTCACAGAAGTGACAAAGAGGAAATCTGAAATTCTACGGATCGGAGCGTGGAATGTTAGAAGTCTGCTAGGAAGTGGAAGGTTAGAAAACTTAGAAAGGGAAATGGATAGGTTAAGGTTGGATTTGGTTGGGATTAGTGAAATGCGCTGGCAGGAAGAACAGGACTTTTGGTCAGGAGACTATAGGGTCATTAGCACTAAATCAAACAATGGCCAAGCAGGGGTTGGTCTCATATTGAGTAGGAAACTTGGACAGCGGGTGGAATATTATGAGCAATATAATGAACGGATTATTGTAGCAAAAATCAATACTAAACCTACCAGCACCACAGTGGTACAAGTCTATATGCCTACCAGTCAAGCTGATGATGAGGATGTTGAAAAGGTCTACGAAGAAATAGACGAAATTCCGAGGTATATCAAGGGTGATGAAAATGTTATAGTAATGGGAGATTGGAATGCTTTGGTAGGAAAAGGGAGAGAAGGGAAAATAGTAGGAGATTTAGTATTAGGTGAAAGGAATGATCGAGGAAGCAGGCTGATGGAATTCTGCACCGAGCATGAGTTGGTCAGAGCTAACACCATATTCAATAACCACAATAGAAGAATATACACATGGATGAGACCAGGAGATACATGGCGTTACCAAATCGACTTCATTATGGTCAAGCAGAGGTTTCGAAACCAGATTTTGGATTGTAAAACATATCCTGGTGCTGACATAAACTCTGACCACAATCTGGTTGTAATGAAATGCAGATTAAAGTTGAAGAAACTGAAGAAGAGTCGAAAGCCAAAAAGGTGGGCAATAGACAGACTGCATGTAAAGGATGTAAACGAAAGATTCAAGAAGAGTATAAAGGAAGGACTAATGAAAAAACCTAAACAAACATCAATTGTAGACGAATGGGCACTTTTGAAGAATGAAATAACAAAATCCGCAGAAGAAAACATTGGTAGGAAAGAAAGAATACGTAGAAAGCCGTGGATCACTCAGGATATACTAGAATTGATGGATGAAAGGCGGAAACACAAGAATGTAAGAGATGAAAAGGGGAAAGCAGAATACAGAAGTCTGAGAAATGAGGTCAACAAGAAGTGCAAGGAAGCGAAAGAAGAATGGTTGAAAGAGAAATGTGCAGGTATAGAAAATTGTCTGAAATTAGGAAAAGTAGACACAGCTTATCGAAGGATTAAGAATACATTTGGGGAAAAGAAGACTAAGTGCTGTAATATTAAGGACACAAATGGAAAGCCTCTAACAGATAGGGAAGAAAAGGTTGAGAGATGGAAAGCTTACATAGAGAGTTTGTATAAGGGAAAGGAGATTGAAAATGATGTAATGGATAGGGAGGAGGAAATTGATGAGGATGCGAGAGGAGATTTAATATTGAGATCAGAATTTGATAGAGCTATGGAAGACTTAAGCAGGAACAAAGCACCAGGCATAGATGATATACCGATTGAGTTGCTACGATGCATAGGAGATGAAGGTCTGATCAGGTTATTTCACTTGGTGTGTAGGATTTATGAGACAGGTGATGTACCCCCTGATTTCAAGGAGAATGTAATCATCCCTATACCAAAGAAAGTGGGAGCAGACAGATGTGAAGATTACCGTACAATCAGCTTGATTACTCATGCTTCAAAGATCCTGTCTAGAATAATTTACAAGAGGATTGAAAGCCAGATAGAAAGGGAGTTGGGTGAAGACCAGTTTGGTTTCAGGAGAAATGTAGGAACAAGGGAAGCTGTACAAGTCTTAGGTTGATTTTGGAAGGTAGATTAAGGAAAGATAAGAGAACGTTCATGGCATTTGTAGACATAGAAAAGGCTTTTGATAACGTTGATTGAACTAAATTGTTTGACATTTTGAAATCTATTGGAATAAAGTACAGGGATAGGAGGGTGATCTACAATATATACAGAAACCAGACAGCAGTCATTCGAGGTTAAGGACATGAGAGAGAAGCTGATATTCAGAAAGGTGTTAGGCAAGGCTGCAACTTATCACCCATACTTTTCAATCTTTACATTGAACAAGCAATGAAGGAAAAAATAGAAAAATTTAAAGTGGGAGTGAAGATTCAAGGAGAAATAATTTCAACTCTGAGATTTGCTGATGACATCGTCATCTTGGCCGACAAGCCTGAGGATTTGAATGAGTTTTTGAATGGTATGGACTCCGTCTTACGGAAAGAATACATGATGAAAATTAATAATTGTAAAACAAAAATACTAGAATGCAGCCGAAATAAATCAGAAACCTCTATGGACATCAAATTGGCAGGTGAAAAGCTGAAGGAAGTAGGAGACTTCTGTTACTTAGGAAGCAAAATAACCAGTGATGGACGAAGCAAAGAGGATATAAAAAGTAGGTTGGCTCAGGCAAGGAAAGCATTTCTACAAAAAAAAGGAATCTGTTGACATCGAATATAGATTTAGTTATTAGGAAGTCATTTTTGAAAGCCTTTGTCTGGAGCGTGGCGCTGTATGGAAGTGAAACTTGGACTATTGGTGCAGCAGAAAAGAGGAGAATTAGAGCATTTGAAATGTGTTGTTACAGGAGAATGATGAATATCAGATGGGTAGATAGGGTTACAAACGAAGAGGTATTAAGCCGAGTGGGAGAGGAGAGATGTCTCTGGCGACTGCTAATGAAGAGAAGAGATAGGTTAGTAGGACACATACTAAGACACCCAGGAATAGCAAGCTTAGTTATGGAAGGAAGGGTCGAGGACAAGAATTGTAGGGGTAGAACAAGGTTAGATTGCCTCGGATGTAGGGTGTGGTAGCTATGTAGAGATGAAACGATTATCTCAGGACAGGGAGGCATGGAGAACTGCATCAAACCAGTCAAAAAACTGAAGACTCAAACAACAACAAATTATGTGGAGTTGAGTGATTAGCTTTAGTTCCAAGAAAATATCAGATACTATATATAACGGTGGCTTGTTATAATCTACAGAAAGTGGTAACTCGTTAACTTTAAACACTCCATATAGCGAACATTTATCCAACTCTTGGCTCACCACAAAGTGACTCCCGTCAGACCACGTACTGTAGCTGGGAAAATAAAATAAGCAATTTTCCCCCCAACGACCTTCTATTTAGACGTCAACAAATTCACACTTTGTACACTGTTATTCTAAATTAATAATCGATGTTACATTCTATGTTTCAAAATATCTGACGTAAGTATCTCAGAGGTTTGTCAAACCTGGCACAATATCCTAAAAGTGATGAAATAGAGTAAGAGATAACACTTCTTGCACAAATTGATGCATTTGCTTAAATAAATCCATATACGCGTGTGCAAAAGTGGCTGAGCTTCCGCACGGGCGGCGTATTTGTTGAGTGACGTCACTCAATCTTGCGACTCGTCAGACTCATTTACCCTCCCCCACTCGTCCTAATACCCTTCATTAAGTAGTATATTTAATCTTTTAATCACCACTATTTTCCAACAACACCACAATCAAATATTTTTATTCCTATATATTCTGTAGCAAAAACAATCCAAGTATCGCATCCATATAGCGCCAACCTCCTGGCAATGGCTTCAAAAATGACTTTTTAATACCTGGATCTATATTTTATTCAAACAGACGTCAACCCAATCTTTATATCTTATTTGCTTTGTCTATTCTGCGCCCAAGTTGGAGTCACCAACGTCTCTTAGTGTTTCAACAGCCAATCGATTTCAATATTTTTATTTTAAATCTTCCTGCTACATTCCGTTTATTCTGTTTCAAATACAATGATTTTATTATGAAATCTTTCCTCAACACCTCGTACACACCGTTTAGAAACATAATCAAATCCTCTGGTGATGAGGCCAAGATAACATTGTCGTCAGTAAGTCACCGAGTCGAAATTACTTTATCTTCGTCCTCAATTCTCCTTCAAATTTCTTTGGCATTTCCTTCGTTACTTGCCATATGTATAGATTGAAAAGTACGAATGAAAAATGCAGTCTTACCTTATATCATTCTAAATACCAGTTTCTCTCTCATGGCTATCGAATCTAATAAATACCAGCTTGTTTTAGACACACTCAGAATCCTGAATTGTATTCCGAAACTTTTCAAACTGGAAAACAATATCTCCAATTAACATTATACACAGCTTTATTTGTACTAAATATGCCACGGACGTTTTCCTCTCGATCTTTATTCTACCAAGAACATTCTAATACTTAATACAACTACCCTTGTTCCTCTGTTTCTTGTTCACTGAACTTGTTTTTAACTAACTCCGCTGCCATCCAATCCATTTGTTCCATCATCGTCATCAGCTTCTAAAGGCTAAAAGCCTTGTCGTTTCAGCCATTTCTTACAGTCTTCAGCAGTCCTCTTCACATTGGCATACGAGTCACCTTCCTTCTCCTTGACAATGTTCTTGAGATACGATTGTCTAGGTCGTCCCCTTTGCTTTTCCCCAAAGTATTTCCTTAAAAAAATACCTGGAGGAGAGTGTCATGTCTAAGTATGTGTCCCATGGATTTTTCATTCCTTTACTTGATGGCGTTCAACAGTCATCGATTCTCCTGAATTTGGTTCAGAACAAGCTCATTTGTCCTTCCTTCCTTCCAGCTTGTTCGGGTCATTCGTCTCCAAAACCACAATTCAGCTGCCTCAAGTTTTGATTCTTCTCCTTTCCCAAGTGTCCATGTTTCACAACCATAGGTCATCACACTCTAAACAAAGGTCTTGAGAAATGACTTCCTTATCTTCAAGTTGAGGTGGCCATTGAGCAGCAAATTCTTCTTATTTTGAAAGGCTTTCTTCAGCAACGCTATTCTTTTCTTATTTCTAAGATCCATCTATTGTCATAATTAATCACACTTCCCAAATAGCAAAATTACGTTACTTGTTCAATGGCACTATCACTTAACATTATATTAGCTAAAATTGGTTGTTTCTTTTTATCAACTACCATTAATTATGTCTTCCGAGAATTAAATCTTAGCCCGAATTTTCCTAAGAATTTCTGAAAAACTTTTAACATGCAGAGTTTGCTAAAAGTGCAATATCATCTGCAAAGCGAATGCTATGTACCTGTAATCCATTACATCTTAATCCTTTTGTTTTCTCTTTTAATGTATTTACTGCAGCTTCTATATAGATATTAAAAAGATATGGTGATAAGAGTACAACCCTGCCTTACACCTCTTCTTATTTCTGCTTCTCTTTTATTGCCATCAACTGTTATTTCGGTAGTTTGATTTTTATATAAGTTCAGAATAAGGCGCCTGTCTTTCCAGTCAATCCCGAATTTGGCAAATATAAGAAATAAGGTTTTCCAATTGACATTATCAAATGCCTTTTCTATATCAATGAATACTATATAGGCCTTTTGATTAACTTCCAGTCTTCTTTCTAAAATCTGACGCAATGCAAGGATAGCTTCCCTAGTCCCTTTCCTTGTACTAAATCCATACTGATCACTATCCAGATGTTGTTCAATTTTCTTGCTTGATGATCAATACAATCTTTGATACATGTGAAAGAATGGCTAAAGTTCTATAATTAGAACATTCACAAGCATTTCCTTTCTTGGGTAGTGTGATTGTTCAAATTTTAATAAAATCAGGAGGTACAATTCCGTCCTCATAGCATTTAGTAATTATTTGAAAAAGGTATTCTCTAATGCTTACATCACAACATTTTAGGAGCTCTGCAGGAATGTTATCTACACCAGTTGCTTTATTTCCATTCAGTTTAGTGAGTGCAGCATAAAACTCTGCTTTAGTTATAGTTGGACCTTTATCATCTTCTTCAATTAGTTCTTCATCTTCAATATAAATACTATTGTCAGTAATATCGGGACCATCATACAAATCTTCACGGTATTCCTTCCATCGCTCACAAACCTTTTCATTTTCTAACAATAGCTGAGTTGCTACGATGCATAGGGGCTGAAGATCTGAGCAGTTTATTTCGCTTATTATTACTTTGGATCATTGACAGGTATGTGAAGGGTTATCGAACGGTATGCCATTGTCTCTATACTGAAGAAAGCAGGAGCTGACAGATTAGAAGGTTCTCCGACAATGAGTGTGATGACTAACGCTTCTAAGTTTTTATTAGAAGGATAAACAAATGCTGATGATGAAGAAATTGAAGAAATATAGGATCAAATAGAAGAATTGTTTGACATAGTAAAGGAGAATTCAAACATTTTTGGCGTAGTTGGAAGCATGCTGAGTGTCTATGCCCAAGATCGCGAGTTCAAACCCGTCGGAATATTTAAGGGCGTTAAAATCCCTCAATATGCCTTCCTTCGGAGGGGAAGTAAAGCCGGCGGTCCCAAATCATAGATTTATGACATGTTACAGAATCTTCCACTTATTATACCTGTGTGAAGCTAAATTATAGGTTAAACACTTGACTAACGCTCTTAGGATCCAACGTTCATCACCAGGAGCCGACTGCGGTGGCATCTGGTAACCTAGATCTGAGCTAGTGGTCGTTGACAGTGGCGTTTGGCGTCAAAAGTATTAACTACTTGAAAAAAAATGAATGTCTGCAGTCATCATCATCATCATCTTGTACAGTTTCCAGCCCCAGGCTGGGTCTGTTTGGAACATAAGCCTCGCCACTTAGTCCTTTCTTCCCACCACCTCTCTGCTGTCACTCTAGTCCAGTCCTCGCCTCTCTTCTTGACACATTCCTCCACTCCTTTCAGCCATCTATCTCTTGGTCTTCCCCTTGGTCGTTCCTTCTGCATCTGCATCTCGTGTATCCTCTTGGGAATCTTCTTCTCATCCATTCTCTTTAAGTGTCCATACCACCTCAGTCTTGATGTCTCAATCCTACCTTGCAAGGGCTCCTCATTCACTATTTCCCTGTCCTTTTCATTCCTCACCCTGTCTCTTCTTGTCACTCCGATCCTACTTCGCAGGAACTTCATTTCACCTGCCTGTATTCTGCTTATGTCTCTTTTCTTCATTGTCCACGTTTCTGAAGCATAGGTCAGTATCGGGATATAGTAGCTTCTGTATAACACTTCCTTGCTTTTTTGTGGGACATCTTTATTCCACACTAAGCTCCTAATGCTTCTCAGAAATGCTTCTGCCTGTCTGCCACGTTCCGTAATCTCTTTGTCATTTCTCCCATTTTCCTCCACTATACTACCCAAGTACTTGAGACTTTCCACCTTCTTCAGCTGTCCACCTCCAAGTGTTATCCCACTCATTGGTCTGTCCTTTTTCCGGGTCGTTAACAGGATCTCACATTTACTGATGTTGAACTTCCATCCGTACTCTCCCTCTGTTTCTTCCCAAGCCTTCAGTTGCTCCTGAATTTCCTCCTCCTTGTTTCCACAGACCATGACATCATCTGCAAACACCATTGCTTTCATCTTATCTTCTCCTATCTTTCCTGCTATCCGTGTCATTACCTCGTCCATAACCACAATAAAGAGAAGGGGTGACAGCGCACTACCCTGTTTGAGGCCACACATTTGTCTGAACCAGTCTGTTCTTTCCCCTCCAACTTTCACACAACTCACACTTCCACAATACATCTCCTTCACTCTGCCTACAGTCCCTTTTTCCACTCTCATGTTTTCCATTGCTTTCCAAACCTTCTCCCTACACACACTATCATAGGCCTTTTCGATGTCCAGGAAGGCCATCAACAGATCCTCTCCAAATTTGTAGTGGTGTTCCTGGAGCTGTCTCACTGAAAATATGAGGTCCACTGTTGATCTCACAGGCCTGAATCCATACTGCTCCTCTCTCAATTTTCTCTCCACTTTGGCTCGTATTCTACTTTCTAATATATATTCATATATCTTGGCACAGTGAGGTATGATTGTGACTCCCCTGTAATTTCTGCACTCCTTTCTGCTTCCTTTCTTAAATATTGGGACAATTAATCCTTTCTTCCAATCTTCTGGGGTCTTTTTCTCCTTCCATATCACCCTCATCACACGGTACAGCCACTGTTTCCCGACCTCCTCTGCTGCCTTCACTATTTCAACACTCACTTCGTCCACACCCGGTGCCCTTCCTCCTTTCATCTTATCTATAGCCATCTCCAGTTCTCTCCAAGTCAGGTACTCTTCCATTCCTGTGTTGTCTTCTCCATCTTCCAATACATTGTCTTCCTCCCTATGACCATTTGGATTCAGCAAATCCTGAAAGTACTCTTTCCACACTGTCTTGAGTGTCTCCTTGTTGTGTACCTCATTTCTGTTTTTGTCCACCATTACCACATCCTCTCGCAGACCTCTTCTCTTACTTTTGACCATTCCATAAAGTACTTTCTTATTTCCTCTGCTGTCTTCCTCCATCATCTCTGTCCACTTTACCATCCACTTCTTCCTCTCCTCTGCGACAATCTTGTTTGCTTCTTTCTTCTTCATCTTATAATCTTCCCTTGCTAGATCAGTTCCTTCCTGGAACCACACTCTGAAAGCCTTGTTCTTCCTTCCCACAGCTTCTTTTACTCTCTCATTCCTCCATGGTGTCTCTTTACACCGCTTTCTGTTGCTTGTTCTTCCACATACTGCCACTGCAGCTTCCACCATTGTATTTTTGAATTGCTTCCATTCCTATTCCCCTGTTTTAGGATTGTCTGTTGGCATCCTTTCCCTTATTATCTTCTGGAATTCTTCCTGGACTTCCTTTTCCTTGAGTTTCCATACTTTGATTCTCCTTTCCTGGTACTCTGTCCTCTTGCTATCCTTAACAACTCCCAGGTTCATAACAAGTATTCTGTGGTCGCTATCTAAGGCTTCTTATGGTATTAACTTTATATCTCTGACACTTCTCTTCATTTCCCAGTCGTACAGCATGTAATCTACCAAAGATTTCTTTGTTAAATCACTGCTGTACCACGTTACCTTGTGGCTTTCTTTCTTCCGGAACCAGGAGTTGCCTACCACTAAACCGTTTCTCTTGCAAAAATCCAGCAACTTTCTCCCTTCTTCATTCCTGCTGCCCCATCCTTCTGCTCACATTACATTTTCATATCCTTGCCTTTCACTTCCTACATGTGCATTCAAATCTCCCATGATAATGATGCTCTGACCACTCAACTGCTGTTATAGCTCCTTCTCAAAGTCTTCCTTCTCTTGAGCTGTACATCCAACTTGAGGGGCATATACCTGGGCTATCTCCAGGCTTCTTCCCTGTACAGTTATTCTGATCATCATGATCCTGTCACTTATTCCCTTTGCCTCTTCCTTCATTCCAACTCTCATAACTACTCCTACTCCACTGCTCCTTCCTTCACTGTTCCCACTCCAGTACAACCGGTACCCTTTCCTCAGTTCTCTGCGACATTCTCCTTTCCATCTTGTTTCTGCCAAGCCCAGTACATCCAGCTTTCTTCTCTCCATCACTTCTACAATCTCCTCCACCTTTCCTGTCAGAGTCTGTATGTTTAATGTCCCAACTCATAGTCCATTAGCATATCCGTCCCGTCGTCGTTTGCATGTGTCCTTTCCGAGGTCTGTTCCTGTTTTGAAAGAAAATATGATATCCACTACTGGCTTGCTAGGCCTATCGTGGCTTCACCAGAGCCCCGTCAGCCGTCACTTTTCAGGGTTCCCATAGAGCCTTCACAGCTACCGTAGCGGTCCCGGGGCGCACAAAGTCCCCACTGTACTTCACCCCTACAGGCAATCCCCTACTTCATGCCGTTGCCCGTCTGCAGTCCTTACTTGAATTGAAAAAAAGTCCTCTCGGCACGCCGGAAGGCGGAGGTAGATTTCACCGGACAAACTTGGGGATAGGCGAAAATAGGCAGAATATGCAGATTTTCGTAGAAGGATCAGACCTCATTTATTGCGAGAAGGTATTTTATAATTGGAGCTTAATTAACTTTGTTTTTCGTCATTTTATGCTTATTTTAAACATTTTATTGTCATATGGGAACGGTAACTTTCTTGTCATTTGTGGTCCATTTTTATACTTGTGGTCACACTGTCCTTATGCAAGGTTTCGACACTGATGTGTAACTATGTAACGGTCTATTACTTCTTCACGCAAAATTATATCTCCCGCAGAGATTTTGGTTGGTTCCTCAGTTTAGGGGCTGCGACAACGCGGTCATGTAACCCCGTGTACTTAGGGATGGCTGTATTAGTCTGTAATTCAGGTAAGGATTGCAGACGGTCAATTTCAAGCAGTAGTTCCTAATGTTGCTATCAGGTACTACCGTCAACGACACCTACCTGTGAACTTGGCTACTAGATGCCACCGCAACCAGCAACTCGCAACGAACGTTGGAACTTCCCCTCCAAAGGAAAGCATACTGAGGGACTTTTAGCGCTCTTAGAAAATCCGACGACTTCGGCCGGCTTTGAACTCGCGACCTTGGGCATAGACATTCAGCATGCTTGCTACCAGTTACGTCACCGAAGTCGCTTCACACTTAGTCAGATGGAATTCTGAATATGATCTCTAACAAGTGCGTTATCTTGGCAACGTCTGATGGCTCATCCCTCATCAATTTGGTAGTGTTGCCATGGCAACCACTGATAGCTCTTGGCATTTTCTTATAATTCCGAAATCATTTTTCTCATCCCTTGGCATAATGGTGGGTCATATCAAAAATTCTTTCAGACAAACGTTTTAGGTAATTATTAGGGGCATATTGTCCATTTCGTACGGTTTTGTTATTGTGCCTATTAAGAGAGATATGATTGAAGTTTCCCGAAAAACCCACTTTTTCCCACCCCTATGGTCAATGGTTGGTGCTATAAAAAAAACTCTTCAAACATAAATTTTTGGGCTTTATCCGACACATAGTATGAACGTTGAACGGATTCGATATTTCACATATTAAGAGAGTTATAGCAATATTTCACTTTTTCGAAAAAAGACCCCCATTTTCACCCCCCTTCTACCGATTTAGCCCAGTAACGAACTCGACCGAGATTTTACAGGTATACATAATCGGTAAAAAGTGATTGGTGCAAAATTACGGCAGTTATCGTGTCCACAAGAAACTGATATATATATATATATATATATATATATATACATATACATACATAAATTATATATAAACTTTTGAACTGACGGTGGTTTTGGGGTCTGGGGGATGTGAAACGCGAAGATATGTAAAAATTTTCCGGAAGTCGAAACATGGTACCCATTGCAATAGTTAGCTTTCTAATGAAATCTACCTCTGGTTGGTTCCTCAGTTTAGGGGCTGCGACAACGCGGTCATCTAACCCCGTGTACTTTGGGTGAGTGTAGAATCTGTCTGATAAACGGTGTGAATTGTAATGGCTGTATTAGTCTGTAATTCAAGTAAGGACTGCAGACGGTCAATTTCAAGCAGTAGTTCCTAATGTTGCTACCAGGTACTACCGTCAATGACACCTAGCTGTGAACTTGGCTAATAGATGCCACCCCAACCAGCAACTCATAACGAACGTTGGAACTTCCCCTCCAAAGGAAAGCATACTGAGGGATTTTAGCGCTCTTAGAAAATCCGACGACTTCGGCCGGCTTTGAAACCGCAACCTTGGGCATAGACATTCTGCATGCTACCAGTTACGTCACCGAAGCCGCTTCCCACTTAGTCAGATGTCATAGTCAACCCCTGGCACCATCCAGCCCATGACGGGCTAAGGCTGACCAAGCGACCGCTGCCCAGCCATTTGGCCTGCAGATATTGGGGTGACGCGTGATCAGCGCGTCGGGTCCCCTCGGCCGTTAATCTTGGTATTCGTGATCGGGGTGCTGTCCCACTGTCAGACAGCTACTCAATTGTCCTCACGAGGCTGAGTGCACCCCGTTCCAACCCTCACGTCAGTTTTAAAATCACTGACGGAGCCGGGGATCGAACCCGGGGCCTCCCGGTGAGAGGCAGGCGCGCTACCCCAGCACCACGGGGCCGTCTTAGTCAGATGGAAATACTGAATCTGATCTCGTGCAAGTGCGTTGTCATGGCAACGTCTGATGGCTCATCCCTCATCAATTTAGTGGTGTTGCCATGGCAACCTCTGATAGCTCTTGGCATTTTCTTGTAATTCCGAAATCATTTTTCTCATCCCTAGGTGTTATGGTGGGTCATATCAAAAATTCTTTCAGACAAAAGTCTTAGGTAATTATTAGGGGAATATTGTCCATTTTGTACGGTTTTGATATAGTGCCTATTAAGAGGGATATGATGAATGTTTCCCGAAAAACCCACTTTTTTCCACCCCTTTGGTCAATGGTTGGTGCTATAAAAAAAAACTCTTCAAACATAAATGTTTGGGCTTTATCCGACACATAGTATGAACGTTGAACGGATTCGATATTTCACATATTAAGAGAGTTATAGCAATATTTCACTTTTTCGAAAAAAAGTCCCCCATTTTCACCCCCTTCGACCGATTTAGCCCAGTAACGAACTCGACCGAGATTTTATAGGTATACATATTCGGTATAAAATTCAAAGTGATTCGTGCAAAATTACGGCGGTTATCGTGTCCACAAGGAACTGATATACATATATATACACACATATATATATATATACATACATAAATTATATATAAACTTTTTAATTGACGGTGGTTTTGGGGTCTGGGGGATGTGAAACGCGAAGATATATCGAAATTTTCCGTAAGTCGAAACATGGGACCCATTGCAATAGTTAGCTTTCTAATGAAATCTACCTAACAGATACCACACACAAATACAACCATCACAATTAACACCGGTTGTCAGCCAGATTCTTCAGACACCCTATGTAAGCGGAGCTACATGACCACGTTGTCGCAGCCCTTAAAGTAAGGAACCAACCAGGCTAACTAACTTCTCTCAAATATTTCCAGACAGAGAGATTTCCGAACAATAATTCGTGGGCAAGTGAAGAGTTAAGTTAATACCAATAATGTATCTACTTTGACGAGACAAGCAGTAAAATGCGAGATATATCTGACGTTGCAAACAAAACTTATTCGTATCCAAAACATTCAGTTATGCATACCCAAAAGTTAAATAACATGTTTCCTCATATGGTGTACACTTACTCATTTGAATGGTTTCCACTTGCTGTACTTTCCCCGTCCTGGGTTTCTTCTTTCATGCCCTAGGAATAAAGTGAATTGATTAATTATTTAATTTATTTGGCATCACTAATACTTTTTACACGAACAGCAAACTATGGAACTGTAAATCACAGCAGAGTTGAAGTGAAGTGGTTATGTCTTCCCTAGTTCTAAAACTTATAATACACAATTTCCTCAAGATAACAAAATGCTGACTCACTGCCTTATCGGGAAGTAATCGCTTTAAGGATTGAGGACAAATGAATGTATTTTTACTATTTTAACTGGAAGGTTTTAGGAGGCGTTAGAATCTAACACATCCACCTATCATTAAGTAAAAAGCGACTATATCCTCAATATTTGTTCCATCCCATCTTTCGAGAATGAAGGTCAGACATCTTACATTTACAATATTACACAACACATTTCTCTCAAAACACTGCAATTAAAGCAAAATTACAAAACAATTTAGTGTAAGTACATAAATTATATGCCTCTAGGGAGAATTTATTGTGCAGTATGTTGCTGCTACACAATGCTAGTAATAAGTCTACTGGTGAACGGTAGCACATAGTTTGCAAGGTAGGTACAAGCCGGGGAAGAAATTGGAGTAACTTATTAATGGCGAAGTCTATTTCAAATGTATTTATATATTTAGTCACACGTCATTAAGAATGCTTTCAATAAGGGATTCCAGCCATCGTTGGTATTAATTGACATACAGAAATTTATGAATGCAAGTTTGAAACTTATATATTGAATCCACCCTTTATAGTTCCTGCCTTAAAACAGAAAAAAGACTGAGCTAATTTCAACCATTACAGAGCTTAAATGTGCCAGGCCATGTGATTACTGTCAGAAGATGACTGTGCAAGATACATACCAACAAAAATACTTGAAATGGTTGTTCATGGTTCCCCATTTTCATCTCCAGGTCAACATTAGGACGGGAACACTTAACAGACTATGGTCGCTTCCTTCCGACTGCCAATCATATTTCAATAATACCAATCCCCATTAACGACTCTCATAGGCTGGACAAAAGGGCGAACGGCTGTTAAAACCACTGCCACATAAAAGCTAAAAACTCATTTCACCTCCTCCCTAACACCGCAGAAATAGGGATAGAGATTTCTTATGTCAACAGATACATGGCAAAGACAGAAAAGTTTGTAAATTTCCAATCAGAATTCATTTCAGTTCCTACACATATGCCAAGTGTGGGCCTAGCAGATTATCACTAGCATTAAGTGTGAGTGTGGAGACTAAGTTGAGTTGGTGCAGTAACTCACTGTTAATATATAACGTTAATATCAGTCATAATAATCAATCAAACTTGATGAATGTTGTGTAAAGAAATATTGCATAGTGTGTGGTGCGTTTTACTGTATTGAGTTCCTAAAGCAATATTGATCTCAAGAATACTCAAGGTAGGGAGAAATCTAATGAACTTATAATACTTGACATCTTATCAGGATTGTTAGGCACTGTATCAAAAGTATGGCATCTGAAAATATAAATATTTTTTACAAACACCGGGCCTCGGTCTAATAAGTTTCCTTCTTCTTCACCAGTCCGTAACAATATAAATATCATAATCATATGTAATTTATTACAGGTTCTTCTTCAAGAGATGTGCAGGTATCCTGACCTTCTGGATGATTAATTCTCCAAACTCTTTCATAATGGAAGGTAACAACTAACTGTGACGGTTTAGAAACGTCTGTAGTTTCACAATGGAAGGTAACAACTAGCTGTGACTGTTTAGAAACGTCTTTAGTTTCACAATGGAAGGTAACAACTAGCTGTGACTGTTTAGTAACGTCTGTAGTTTCATAATGGAAGGTAACAACTAGCTGTGACTGTTTAGAAACGTCTTTAGTTTCACAATGGTAGGTAACAACTAGTAATGACTGTAGTTTCAATATGGAAGGTAACAACTAGCTGTGACTGTTTAGAAACGTCTGTAGTTTCACAATGGAAGGTAACAACTAGCTGTGACTGTTTAGAAACGTCTTTAGTTTCACAATGGAAGGTAACAACTAGCTGTGACTGTTTAGTAACGTCTGTACTTTCATAATGGAAGGTAACAACTAGCTGTGACTGTTTAGAAACGTCTTTAGTTTCACAATGGTAGGTAAAAACTAGTAATGTCTGTAGTTTCACAATGGAAGGTAACAACTAGCTGTGACTGTTTAGTAACGTCTGTAGTTTCATAATGGAAGGTAACAACTAGCTGTGACTGTTTAGTAACGTCTGTAGTATCGCAATGGAAGGTAACAACTAGCTGTGACTGTTTAGTAACGTCTGTAGTTTCACAATGGAAGGTAACAACTAGCTGTGACTGTTTAGTAACGTCTTTAGTTTCACAATGGAAGGTAATAACTAGTAATGTCTGTAGTTTCACAATGGAAGGTAACAACTAACTGTGACTGTTTAGTAACGTCTGTAGTTTCATAATGGAAGGTAACAACCAGCTGTGACTGTTTAGTAACGTCTGTAGTTTCATAATGGAAGGTAACAGCTAGCTGTGACTGTTTAGTAACGTCTGTAGTTTCATAATGGAAGGTAACAACTAGCTGTGACTGTTTAGTAATGTCTGTAGTTTCACAATGGAAGGTAACAACTAGCTGTGACTGTTTAGTAACGTCTGTAGTTTCATAATGGAAGGTAACAACTAGCTGTGACTGTTTAGTAACGTCTGTAGTTTCATAATGGAAGGTAACAACCAGCTGTGACTGTTTAGTAACGTCTGTAGTTTCATAATGGAAGGTAACAGCTAGCTGTGACTGTTTAGTAACGTCTGTAGTTTCATCTATGCTGATGATGGGTGTTGCTTTTAAGAGCGGAACAGCGAGGTCATCTGCTCCATCTCCATTGATGGCCACAAACTAACCATTCTTGTTATTGCTGTGGTTTTTGCATCATATTTACAGATTCCCAAGATGTTTTATGCATGCCTTAATTTTACATCCACAAACCTTAATGTATATGTTGTAAACAGACCAATTGAAGTGTCTGTTATACACACTATTGTTTCATTCACCAGCCTGTTGGGTTATTGCCTCTTGACCTACTATTGTCTTAGATGAGAATGATGTCTTTACCAACAGTCCACCAAATTCATTTTAACAGAGCCCTACTAACACAATGGCAAACACACAATTGATATTTCACTCAAAACTACAACAAATTAACACGTTACATGCTTCTAGAGAGTAAGGTTCTTCACACTTGTTCAGAAATCCCGAATGGATATTAGAATAAAGTAAATAGATATCAGAAGAGCTAGAATAGTCAACCAAACCTCAAAGATAGTCCACTCCATCAAGATCAAACGTTTGATGAAAGGTGGCTCTATCAAGATACTCAAAATGTAAATAACCATCACAGATTTTAAAAGACAATATGGCTTTAGACACCTACTTTCATACTTATTATATTACACGCAAGTTATATATTTTCACGTTTCTCAGCTCATGCGCAGTACGAAGAGGCCCTACAAGCAATACAGCACATCACTGACCCCAGGATATAGGCAACAAACAACACAAAGAAGGTGAGATTGAAGTTTCCGCCTTTGCATCAGATTACCAGCAGTGTTTGAGGATAAGGAAGCAATCTACCGATAACATGGTCAGTACCATGACACAATCTGTGGCCATTTCACTCACATCAGTTGCAAATACAAAACAAACTTTATGGAATACTTGTTTTTAAACCTTCTAGTTTTAGGTTTTACCATTAATCTAGCGACCATGTGCCTTGGGACCTCCATTTTTAAGAGGAATCACAACCACAAGTCGTGATACTTCACTCCGAAGAAACTAACAAGAAACCTAGTCATTTGTGATAGACTGTTCCCTTGTTCCATTTTTGAAGTTATTGGTATTGTTCTGTGTAATTGGTTCACTGCATGACATACCATGACCAGTTAAAGGACAGAAAATGGCCTGGATCATCTGAGATAGGCTGTCTTCCTAAGAATTTCAACATTATTTACTAGCAGCCTCAATATTGCATTCATATGTTGGTACTCCATTTTCGTATAGAAGTTATGCAGAAATTACTGTATTCTGGCGAGGTAGTCTGAAGTTTTAGAAACTATTTCTGTGTCGCGGAATTTGAAGCGAGATTAGGGTACGGCGGGGCTAATTCGCCCACGTGGCTTTCCCGCTCAAAATAAGATTGACGTTGCACTGAGCAGCCACCCTGCTCAGCTGATATCGCCCTTTGTGTTCAGTGTGACCCTCGGTCTCTGTGCTACTATATCTATCGATTATTTGAGAGTGACAGCTTGAGTGTTGAGTAAAACAAAGGAAGAATACAGCAAGGTACAATGTTCATGTTGTGGAATTTGTCGTCATTAAGAATGTGTGCCCTTAATTTAAGGATTATTGTCCAGTGTAGCGGCTTTTTTCTTCTTCTGAAGTGTGGCGCCTGGCAGTCTGAAGGTTAAGTTACATCTGGACATAGCAGGTAGCGCATTTCCTTGGTCACAGCCAACACAGGACGCGCTATTGTAAATTCCAGTAATTGGAGCTACTCCGCCCAGAAATATGGGGGCTAATCCGCTCAGTCAAGTCTTCTCTCTTGTTATAATATTGCAACCAAATGATTTCAGATAGCAGATTAGTATCTCTTTCTTGTTACGTTAATATGGTACGAACGTATAAAAGGAAAGGGCCAGTTCGAAAAAGGACGGAGGAAGATATTGACCGAGCTATTTCAAGTGTATTACGAGGCGATGTGAGCATTAGACTTTGGAATATGCCTTATTCAACACTTAAAAATCGTGTTCATTTGCGTAAACGACAAGGCCCTTAGAGAAAATCATAGTGGACAAACCACCGGGTCATCGCACAGCTTCCCGGCTAATATACTTGCCAGCAAGAGGATTTGGATGAACACCAGAACAGGTTCGAAGGGCAAAACGGAGCTTAACATTTGATAAGGGCCGCAAAGAAAAGGTTGCCAAAACATTCTCGAGACATTCGCAAGACAAATGACCGGGACCTCCAATCCGTACAACCAAAGGACTTTGACAAGGAAGAAACACCATGTGGATTTTGTAGCGTAACTTTTTATACCGCTCAGTCATCATTAAAGGGTGGTTGGATTCAATGCAAAGACTGTGAAACTTGGTATTATGACATGTGTGTTGGGGCTACAGGAAGGAAACACTTCATTTGTGGTAAATGCCGTTGAGGAAAGGACATTATTACAGTGAGCGAAATAGCCCCAAGCATGGGCGTAATAGCCCCATTAAATTTGTGATTCGTCGTTTTGCTTTGATTTATATTTTATTTCATCAAACCGGTATATTGTTATAACTGTATTTTGACAACATTAGTATGTAATAAGCAATATATAAGGTGTGCTTTGCTGTTGGTTCCATCTTAGAAAAATGAATAGTTTTTGATTTATAATGTTTAAAATTTGAAATGAGCGGAATAGCCCCGCTCTACCCTAGAGTATATAGAGAATCTCTTAAATATTATGATCATCTACAAAATTTCAATACAAAATTGGAGAAGCAAATCATGCATGGAATTTGATGATTTGCAACAACCAAACACCAGATATTAAAAATCCAAAGAAGGCCCCAGAAATTACTACAATTACATTCAGGTTTCGTATTAATTCCTAAACGTTGATCAGTGCAAATGATCTCCTCACAAACCTTTGCAAATATCAGCCACACTTGCTGGAGGAACATCAGATATCATTAAGCATATAACATGACTTATCAACCAAGAAAGCTACTCTCAAGATAATTAGGCACTTACAACTCGCGATGAAGATGGTGTTTCCTTTTTGACTAATGAGACTATCTCTGCAGTCACTTTCTCATGGATAGTAACTTCCATGATATGTGCTCCCTACAGAGAAACAACAATTTGTTAATAATGTACCTCACGAGGCATAAGAAATATATTTTGTACACACGTAAGCACGATAGACATTCATCTAGTTCTATTTGTCTCGGATTAGTTCTCAACTCAATGAATAATTTTAAGAAATTTGATAAGGTTAGAATAGCAACCCTGAAGCTGAAATTTCACTGTGTTAAGTGCTCATTAGCAGACTTTAAGTGCTCATTAGCTGACTTTAACATCATTTATTTTTTTCTGACTTATACTTTCAAGGTTTTGAATGTTTCACAAGACAACAGAACACCTTACCTATTACTTACGATGTATAAGCAGCTATCAGAACACAGAATTTAATACTTTCATGTAGCTACAGTGTTATAAATTCACCAATAAAATTGATACATTTGTCTTTCATTTTAAGAAAATTGAAATAAGTGTTCGATTCAAGATGAAAATAAACACGAGCTTGAATATGTAAAACATACTTGCATTTCTGAAACTTTCTCAAGAACGATTTCAAAAAATCAGTAACCGTCAACATTAAATGAAGATATGATAACCTACAGTCGCATATCATGCGATCGAGTGGTCATTACGTTAAAGACAATTCAAAACCTCAATACCCAGTCTCCGAGTTTCACTAGCACACAATTACTAATATGCCAAGGATTATTCGAAGTTTTGCCATAATTATTCAAGTTTGTTTCAAAAAGGACAATAAATAACCACTTTACAATAATAAATAACCAGCCCAAGGGAGCAACCTCACTCAATGCGCAATATTAATAACATAGACTGCCCCATTCCTTAGGACGTATTAATTATAATAACCAGCCCAAGGGAGCGACCTCACTCAATGCGCAATATTAATAACATAGACTGCCCCATTCCTTAGGACGTATTAATTATAATAAACAGCCCAAGGGAGCGACCTCACTCAATGCGCAATATTAATAACATAGACTGCCCCATTCCTTAGGACGTATTAATTATAATAACCAGCCCAAGGGAGCGACCTCACTCAATGCGCAATATTAATAACATAGACTGCCTCATTCCTTATGACGTATTAATTATAATAACCAGCACAAGGGAGCGACCTCACTCAATGCGCAATATTAATAACATAGACTGCCCCATTCCTTAGGACGTATTAATTATAATAAACAGCCCAAGGAAGCGACCTCACTCAATGCGCAATATTAATAACATAGACTGCCCCATTCCTTAGGACGTGTTAATTATAATGACCAGCCCAAGGGAGCGACCTCACTCAATGCGCAATATTAATAACATAGACTGCCCCATTCCTGAGGACGTGTTAATTATAATAACCAGCCCAAGGGAGCGACCTCACTCAATGCGCAATATTAATAACATAGACTGCCCCATTCCTTAGGACGTGTTAATTATAATAACCAGCCCAAGGGAGCGACCTCACTCAATGCGCAATATTAATAACATAGACTGCCCCATTCCTTAGGACGTGTTAATTATAATAACCAGCCCAAGGGAGCGACCTCACTCAATGCGCAATATTAATAACATAGACTGCCCCATTCCTTAGGACGTATTAATTATAATAACCAGCCCAAGGGAGCGACCTCACTCAAGGCGCAATATTAATAACATAGACTGCCCCATTCCTTAGGACGAGTTAATTATAATAAACAGCCCAAGGGAGCGACCTCACTCAATGCGCAATATTAATAACATAGACTGCCCCATTCCTTAGGACGTGTTAATTATAATAACCAGCACAAGGGAGCGACCTCACTCAATGCGCAATATTAATAACATAGACTGCCCCATTCCTTAGGACGTATTGATTATAATAAACAGCCCAAGGGAGCGACCTCACTCAATGCGCAATATTAATTACATAGACTGCCCCATTCCTTAGGACGTATTAATTATAATAAACAGCCCAAGGGAGCGACCTCACTCAATGTGCAATATTAATAACATAGACTGCCCCATTCCTTAGGACGTATTAATTATAATAAACAGCCCAAGGGAGCGACCTCACTCAATGCGCAATATTAATAACATAGACTGCCCCATTCCTTAGGACGTATTAATTATAATAACCAGCCCAAGGGAGCGACCTCACTCAATGCGCAATATTAATAACATAGACTGCCCCATTCCTTATGACGTGTTAATTATAATAAACAGCCCAAGGGAGCGACCTCACTCAATGCGCAATATTAATAACATAGACTGCCCCATTCCTTATGACGTGTTAATTATAATAACCAGCCCAAGGGAGCGACTTCACTCAATGCGCAATATTAATAACATAGACTGCCCCATTCCTTAGGACGTATTAATTATAATAACCAGCCCAAGGGAGCGACCTCACTCAATGCGCAATATTAATAACATAGACTGCCCCATTCCTTATGACGTATTAATTATAATAACCAGCCCAAGGGAGCGACCTCACTCAATGCGCAATATTAATAACATAGACTGCCCCATTCCTTAGGACGTATTAATTATAATAACCAGCCCAAGGGAGCGACCTCACTCAATGCGCAATATTAATAACATAGACTGCCCCATTCCTTAGGACGTATTAATTATAATAACCAGCCCAAGGGAGCGACCTCACTCAATGCGCAATATTAATAACATAGACTGCCCCATTCCTTAGGACGTATTAATTATAATAAACAGCCCAAGGGAGCGACCTCACTCAATGCGCAATATTAATAACATAGACTGCCCCATTCCTTAGGACGTATTAATTATAATAACCAGCCCAAGGGAGCGACCTCACTCAATGCGCAATATTAATAACATAGACTGCCCCATTCCTTAGGACGTATTAATTATAATAACCAGCCCAAGGGAGTGACCTCACTCAATGCGCAATATTAATAACATAGACTGCCCCATTCCTTAGGACGTATTAATTATAATAAACAGCCCAAGGGAGCGACCTCACTCAATGCGCAATATTAATAACATAGACTGCCCCGTTCCTTAGGACGTATTAATTATAATAAACAGCCCAAGGGAGCGACCTCACTCAATGCGCAATATTAATAACATAGACTGCCCCATTCCTTATGACGTATTAATTATAATAAACAGCCCAAGGGAGCGACCTCACTCAATGCGCAATATTAATAACATAGACTGCCCCATTCCTTAGGACTTATTAATTATAATAAACAGCCCAAGGGAGCGACCTCACTCAAGGCGCAATATTAATAACATAGACTGCCCCATTCCTTAGGACGTATTAATTATAATAAACAGCCCAAGGGAGCGACCTCACTCAATGCGCAATATTAATAACATAGACTGCCCCATTCCTTAGGACGTATTAATTATAATAAACAGCCCAAGGGAGCGACCTCACTCAATGCGCAATATTAATAACATAGACTGCCCCATTCCTTATGACGTATTAATTATAATAAACAGCCCAAGGGAGCGACCTCACTCAATGCGCAATATTAATAACATAGACTGCCCCATTCCTTAGGACGTATTAATTATAATAAACAGCACAAGGGAGCGACCTCACTCAATGCACAATATTAATAACATAGGCTGCCCCATTCCTTAGGACGTATTAATTATAATAAACAGCCCAAGGGAGCGACCTCACTCAATGCGCAATATTAATAACATAGACTGCCCCATTCCTTAGGACGTATTAATTATAATAAACAGCCCTAGGGAGCGACCTCACTCAATGTGCAATATTAATAACATAGACTGCCCCATTCCTTATGACGTATTTGACACAACTGGTAGTGGAGAGAGCTAACTATTTTAGAAATAAAATAAGAAAGACCCCCAAATTTACCAGAGATGAAAGTGGAAGGTATTGAACAAAACCATTTACCCAGGCAGTTAAATAGTATGAACATAAGAGAATGACAAACTATAATACAAGAACACAGAGGTCACTTTTGATATATATATATATAATTGACAATCAATAATATTACATGCATTTAAAGAAGGAAATAATATTTTAAAAGAAATTAGTTCTTAGTATAAACAGCTAAAGAAAATACAAGCAAGGAATCCCATCGATTGAGGAGGAAAAGGGTTGAACTAATTATATTAAGTGAGCAAATGAAAAGTCTAAGACCAACCAAAAAATCCAAAGTTAAATAAACAGATAAATTACCTTTAAAGGATACTCAAGGTATGAACCGAAACAGTTTAAGTTCAAATACCAAGATACAAGGAGAAAAGAAAAATTTACGTAAGATAATTAGGTTAAGAAAGTCCTTGCACTTGACCAAAATGAAGACTGAATTCTACATGGTTTGTAGCTCAGAAATAAAATAAATAACCACATTCCCCCAAAAGGTACATAGAATATATTAGATAATTGGAAACTATTTTAAATATATCGACAGATACTTTACCTTAACTCCGAGCACGAGGCTAGGCCAAAACACGAGTGAACAACAAACAGACCGCCAACATAAAATAACACAAAGTTAAGAAATTACAATACTTCCAAGATAAAAACATATCGATAGAAATAAAACAGCTTCCAAAATATCTTACAATATTTACAAACCTTTTCTAAAACATACTGGTTGAGAAGTCCAAAAAATATTATTACACCAAGTCAAAATATCTTCAAGAATATGTCGGAAGTACTTCCTAGTCAAGTGGAATTATGAACATATTCCAGAATAGAGGCTATGTTAGCCTTCAGGGCTAACTAGCCCGGTATAATATCGGAGTTATAAATTTTGCATCTTGCTAGTAAGGATTCCAAAAGAGAATGTCTTACTTATTATTGCTGTATCCAAGGAAACAAGCTTTTGTTGAGTTCGGCAGCCATCGGAGGAAATCGTAGATAGAGATTACAGCGCTCCAAGTAGCAAATCCAATGGGAGTAGTACTAATATTCTCCGTCAGATGACAGCATCGTACGGCGACAAACGAGTTTCTAGTCGAGCTCAACAGGTAGCGTGGCAAGTCTGTTTATCTCAAGCACAATCACAATAGCTAGACCAACTTGGTTACATATTAGCCAGGAGAATGTTCACGTCAGGGAAATTAAAACGCGTCAGTATTAATTATAATAAACTATTTATTACCTAAAGTCAATATTTAGAACACTGTGACCTTCATCAGCGTGGAATAGGATAAGGAATTGTGTAGTACGGTACCAAAAGTTCACAGAGTAAAATTTCAAAAAAACAAATCTGTTACAATAAACTTGTTAATAAAGCATTTAAAATGACTTAAAAAACAGCATAGAATTGAAGAGATGTGTATATTGAATTAGTTAGCTTGATATGTATTTGCCAGATATAGTAGAAAGAAACTTTGGAAATATGTGTGACGACGTTTTTATGAAATGATGAGAACTACATAACTTTGAAAACATTTGAGAATTATCCAAAGTAGGAAATAAAGTACACAATCACCTGGCAATCAAGTTCTTCTTTAACAAATGCACTCTGAGTTACGAATCTTGCATCTTCAGAAGCATCATCAGGTTCTTCAATTTTCATCCCCACCGGCCTATCAGACGGTGGCTGCTCATTCAAATCCTGGGAAGTAATCAACAAGCATGACTATATGTAAAAAAAAATGATGATAATAATAGTAATAATAATAATAATAATAATAATAATAATAGCAAGAAACTGTTACAAACATTTGCTAATGAAAAATCACCTCCCAAGCACGTAGTTACGTCATAAACATGCGGAAGAGACTCGAGAAATAATACTTCTCACAGATTACTTCGATGAACTTTTATCCTCCTGAAGAACAATTGTTAATAATAATAATAATAATAATCATCATTATTATGAATTTAAAATATAAAAAAGAATTAATTACTCTGATCATCATTTATCTTTAATTAAAGTTAAGTTTCAACAGGACAGACCCAAAGTCAGAACATTTAAAATATCCTCGAATTGATCTGGATTGTCTTAAACCAAATTCAAACAATCTCCTTGCAAATATCACGAACCAAAATCCTGTCATTTAGATGGCATTAGAAGATACACTATTGGCAGTTTCCCGGATTATTGGTGTTCTTCCTCGAAAACATTAAGACAGATTGTTGAAAAAGACCAGCGATGAGGCCAAAATCCTGTCATTTAGATGGCACTAGAAGATACACTGTTGGGAGCATATTGGTGTTCTTCCTCGAAAACGTTAAGACAGATGGTTGAACAAGACCAGCGATAAGGCCATAGACCATCTAATTCAAACCTTTCAAAGGTACAGTTCCAATGAAATAGAAAGAAAATTGGCATGAATTCTTCAAAGACCAGAAAGAAGACTCGAGAATCATCAGATCTGAAAAACACACATTACATAAAAAACAGTACAAGGAACTGTTACAGAACATTTGCTGACGAACCATCACACTACCAAGCACCTAGTTTATAACCTACAGCATCCGGATGAGGCCCTGAAATAAAAAGGAAAACTGCAATCTTGTCACAGATTACTTCCATGACCTTTGAACCTACGATCCTCCTGAAGAACAAATCTGACTTGAGAAACGGATTTCTAATCCAGATTGAGAACTCCCTTCATTAGAAGAAATCAAGCAAGTAACCGTAAACTAAAATTAGAAAAACAAAGCTCAAAATAAAACTGAAATATTGAAATTAAGAACTGAAAGCCTAACTAAAAAATGTCAAGTAACTCTTGTAGATATATGGAGAAAATCCCTGAAGACAGGAATTGCAATCTAGTTCACACACTAATTTAAAAAAGCGAAAGAAAATACATTAACACCTATGGAGAAATATCCTCACTATCACTCGCGTACAAAATCCTCTCTCAAGCATTATTCACGAGACTTGAAATCCAAACTCATCAACTAATTGGCGAATAACAGGCATGATTCATAAATGACAGGTCCTGTACAGAATAAATTCACAATCACAAAATCATCTTGCAAATTCATAAAGCCAGGCAAACAATGCTCACTTTGGAGACTGCAGGAAAGCGGACGATTCAGTAGACCTACACACACTATTCAATATTCTAGAAGATTTCAAAGTTGACAGGAAAACAAGAGTAATAATCCGACAGACACTGACAGCCATAACTTCAATACTTAAATTTAGGTGAACTTTCTGATCGCAATCATATTAGCAAAGACTTCGACAAGGCAATGGGCTATCTCCAAAAATGTTCAATAGTCTTTGAATAACAGGACGGGGGAGGAGGGGGAGGAAATGAGGGCGGGGAGGGGGGAACAAAACAAATATTTATTGGTCGACGACTCAAAAATAAAATTAATCTGCAGTGTTTAGCATTCGCAGATGATCAAGCTAGTCTTTCCAACGATAGACAAGAGGCAGTTCAGGTCCTTTAGACTTCACTAAATTGTACCAAACACCGGACTCCAAATGCATAGACGAATCCGCGCGTCATCTAGACAGAAAACTGCAGAAGACTAAATTCGGCAAAAAATCATCAAGTAAATAAATTCAAACCCCACGGCATAGCCGTGCTCATTGCACCGTGCACCACGGCAGCTGCAGCAATTCAGTTTGAATCCCACTGACAGTACCCATCCTGAGTGAATTTTCCCTGCGTTATCCACACTCCCTCCAGGCAAATGACGGGATAGTACTTTACTTCACGATTCAATCGTGACGCAAACAAAGAGAGAATCTCAACATTCCAGAAGGCATATACCTATAGATGTAATTAAAAAATCAACATTTAAGACATTATACCACAGTAATCAAACCTGAAGCTCAATATGGCTCAGAAACATTGATCATTGAAGGTACGGTAGATCTCTTAGTAAGGACATAGAGAAACAAGAAAGTACAATCCTTGGTCCAGTCTGCTCGGAAGGAATCTGGGAGAAATGAAAGCCTTGGTAAATTTATCAGCATTCTGAAAAGATCACTGACACTTTCAGGAAAAGGCATTTTAAGTTCTACGGTAACATTCTCAGAATGAAGAATCACAGGATCACCAAAAGATTCTCAACCTTGCTCTATCAATGAAAGTCAAGAACCAGTGGCTTTGTGAAATAGAAAATGAACTTCAAGAAATTGGAATCACAGAAGAAATTATGTAAGATCGACCCCAGTTTAAAACAGTAATTAACAACCACCATTTTGCTGAGAAAATGAATGCAAGGACCAATAAATCATGGACTGAAGAACGGTGGTGTTAATATTATTATTAGGGAAATTAAAAGCAAACATTACAGATTCAGATTACTATTTGGTAGGGGGCCAATAACCTAGATGTTAGGCCCCTCAAAACAAGAATTATAACCATCACTATTTGGTAGTATTAAGTACATGATATAATTCCTATTAATTACGGTACACAAAGATTCGTCATTCCCATCCGTAATAGTACACAATATATGGAACTAAAATACAACTTACAATCTCAGGGAATTCTTCTGGTACACATTTGATAGAAGGTTGGCCCTCCATAATGTTGAGGAATCTAAAACACAGGATAATTAAGTAATATACTTTAACATTCAGGATACACTGTAACAAGTACAGGATATATTTGTCATTTACACACAAAAAAGTTTAATGGTATATTCCAACACCCTTCCAGCAATTTTTCTTGTGTTTTGCTCTAAATTCTGTAAATGTATGCAACCGTACATAAAAAGGAATTTCTATCTACGTCAGGGCTTTGAGGATGATGAATTGGTATCCCTGTAAATGTCTACCCGTCCAGAACATTCCAGAAGTGTTTCCATCTTAGTAACCAATAAAGAGGTGGTGGTGTTGATTGCTGCTTCAAGGGGCCTAACTATTTGGTACTGATATGGAATGAATAGCCTTATTTTGGTAAGAACCTTCCACATGAAATGTTTGCATCATCACAAATTATAAACGTCCAGGAGGTGTTTGTGTGTTTATCAGTGCTAGATTGTCTACATAGGACTGGGGATTCAGATGAGACAGTGCAATTGCTGAAGCGTAGTAGGCCTACTATGTCTACATTAATCAGCATAATGTACAGACTTGCAACCCCCAGTCACTTTGATACGAATTGTCAAAGCAAAGGGAACAAATTGCACTATACTGAGCATATATATTATATATGTTTTGACCGTACACAACACGAGCCGAGGATTGAACCAACAACTTTCACGCAGCGTGAGTACAGAATTAATGAGTGAGATATCTGCGCGGATTAACAATTTTGATCTGTAGCGCACGTTATATCTTACACCCTAGGTTCACGATCAACTTAAATTTCAAATAAAGATTTGTAATTAAGTATTCTGCGTTTGTGTATACGACTTACATCAAATGTTGATATAATAGGCCTAAATGGTAAGTTATTTGACGAATACACGTTAGGTCTTATTATTAATTTACCTGAGTGTGATATTTCCGAACAGTGTTCCTTATTGACAGAATTACAGTTTTACAATATTACGGTACATGTAATTTTCTTAGAATTATTCAGAGTTTAACTTTAGACTAAAATATCGAGATAAAGAATCACTTTTCGTTCTCTAGGAAGGACCAGGCGTAACCAGTCGCACCTCAAAGTCTGCATTCCAGTATTAAGGTACCGAGAGTTCAAAGATATTACCTAAACTCCCTGCCTCTCGTGTTACAATGCGACCACTTCATAACAAAACTCACATAATTGTCACGTGGGAGTCGTAGGACTAGCGTTACCAACTGGAAATTTCCAAACGCAGGACATTGCTCAGAAAAGAGCGGGACATTCGAGAAAAATGTCTGACAAGTTCAATCTATAGCAATATTATACATAATATGTATATTACACACAACTTCTTACAAAAGGAAATACCCTACTTAATGATCAGTCCCTGCTGCAGTTCTTTTCCTTGAAGCTGCATTCTTCAGCAGAACCTACTTTTGAAAGAAGACGCGAATTATTTTCTTGAAGCACATATTTATAGAATTGTTCACACAACGTATCTTTGAAATTGATGGTCACAAGTAACATTCTACCAACATTGAGCATATACGGTACGGTATGAATAAACACACATTGCTGGCTGGTCTGGCAAACTGGCAAATTGTACTGAAGTTCAGAAACAAAACTCAATGATCTGATACCGGCACTTATTAAAGAAAACAGACCATTGTTGGTCTACTGTTGTGTCTTAATCCAAAATTGAACTTTTAGAATAAGCCCTTATGGTACCTACGATGCAGAACTGGTCGAATAATTTTTAACATACAGTATTTCTACACCTTTTGACTGTAAATATTGAATAAATGGTACAATACCGTCAAAACTGTGGTCCTTAATGTTTTGAAGTCTTAACCAATTGAAACACTTGAATTCCTACATAGGTTGCATCAATTTATCCATGTACCGGTACTCATTGCAGGTTTCATAGAAACATAAACACCTTGCATTCTATATCCAAACCATCTTCTGAAAATGTATTTAACATCTATCCAACTTTAAGCGGGAAACCTAAATGAGCAGTCAAGAAAAAATGCCTAACGTTTCGATAAATTAGAAATGCCGGTCGGACATAACCACAATGAATGAAAAGCGGGACATGTTGGTAACCCTCCGTATGACGAATCCACTTAAAAGGAAGATTCTTATACAGACCCTGTAAAATGAGACAATCTGTCGCGGTAAAACAGTTCCAAGATACATACCGTACCTCACTTCTGTACCATCAGCTGGGCTGTAGGCCTACTCAGGCCTAAGAAAGTCCATACTACTTTCTCCGTCCGTTAAATAATTATTCTTTTGTTCGGGCCCGAACTCGGTAACGGTTTTGTGACCAACCTTGTTTGCTTGTTTGTCACTAGATTTTAGGGGCTTTCCGTTCATTTTGTTGGTCCTTGGGAAAATTATATTTCCATGGCAACGTGAACATGGACGGTGAATGGATACATGATCGTGATGAGGAGTTCGCAAATCAAGATAATTATTACGTCTCGACATTTGGTGATTTATAGAAAGGTAATGGTAGTTTCAGTCGATAAAATGGCAGTATATTGTTGGTTGATTGTGTGTGAATTAAGTTCAGATTTAGGTCGTGCTAAGTTTATAATAATAGAGACATAATGAGATCCTGTATAGGTTAACTGATCTTCAGCTCTTCAATATTTGAGAAGTAATGATAGATGTGATATGTGTTGCTCGTAATCCAGCCATTGGCTAGAAGTTTAGAAAATCTGCCCGCGTATGAATGAGAAATTATTGTAGGCTATATATTGAAAATGTGTTAACACATACAGTACCAGTAGACTTTTTCTAATGGGATTAATGGTGTACATTATATTTAGGGGAAGGATGAACATCCTCTTTATTCTCTACATGTAGCCTACATTCTCATCATTTCTCAAACTTTTGTTTCACTTGTTCATGATGAATAGTATTGTCACTTTATTGCAGAATTACCATGCTGGCAAGAAGGTCGTGTACTGCTCTGAATTGTGATGGGACATCTAACCAGCATAGGCACCTGCGTGGATTTTCCTTGGATGACCGTATGGTAGTAGTTTTATACAAATCCTTTGTATAAACCAGGTACAGTATTGTCCACTTTAGTCACCTTTATCTGTGATGTAGATTTGTGTCTGTTCATCCCTGTAGTTAGGCTATTATCAGTCAGGTAGTTGAGGTTTTAAGGGGCAGAACTACGAGGTCATCTGCCCCTATCAGTAGATAGCATAAGCTTCACCCAGATGTTCTCCATGAGGAAGTTTTGTTTCTGGTTTGACAAATCATGATCATTATGTCTATGGCGACACCTTGAAAGAATTATACATGTAATTGCAAGTTTCCAAGGTTAACATACAGCCAAAAAATTAGGCTTGTGACTGTTTGGAGTGTGATAAGTTATCAGCAGGGCCCGGATAATCGTGTACTTAACTCCCTCCTCCCAAGTGCCTTGCTGTTTGGTGGGTTGTAATATCTGGATGTGTAGCGATGAATTCATAGACTTGCTATTATTACGAAATGCCTCTGGAGCTTTGTCCCTTCAGAGGTAGAAAAGTCTTAATTGGAGCAACTGTGAATGTGGATGCCATTGCTATTGTAAACCGGATACCAATTGCCTGATCAGGTATACTGTACTGCCACTTGTCGCACATCAACTATGCACAGTGACCATATACATAACTTCTTTTGTGCCTCATTGTGTAGTGGCTAGTACTCTTGGCTGTCACTGCGGAGGCCTGGGTTCGATTCCCATCTCTTCCAAGAAGTTTAATTCTGGCCTGAGAGTTGCACAAAAACTGAAAAGAGGCAAGTTCCAATCACACCTCAGCCATCCTGGAAGTGTCTTTCTGTGGTTTCCCCACTTCTATTCCATGCGTGTGCTTAATTAAGACCACAGCCGCCTCCTCCTTAATCCTCATCTGAGTTACAACTACACACACTAGTACAGCCTTCACAATAACACCGGTTATCAGACAAATTCCACACACACCTAAGTACACGGGGCCACATGACCACAATGTCGCAAAGCCCCGAAATGAATCAACAACACAATATAATTTCTTTAGGTGGCTTCAACACTGCAGCCCCCTGTGGGTAGGGGTTTAGACTTCACCCATGGTATCCTCTGGCTATTATCGTACAAGGCGCCTAAAAGGAGCGACCTTGGCTATTCTTTGAGGCTTCCTACTTGTCTTATGATGAAATGATAATTGTTGTTTTAAGGGGCCTAACATCTTGGTTATCGGCCCTTGTCTTATGAATTGCCCCCCTCAAGGGTGGGAGGGATGGAATACACCCACAGGCAGAGTAGGACGGTTGGCACACGTGCTGTGAAAGTATTCTGGAAATATATATAATCTGGTGTAACAATATGTTAATGTTGTAGTAATTTCTAAACATTGCACTTTGCCAGTACATGTGTGTGTACTGTATAGTTTAATGTTAAGTTTTTACATATTTGGTAGCTGCAATCATGTACGTGCAGTGCTAGACCATGGGGTCTATCTATCTGGTGACTGGTTTTGGAATTTTTCTAGTCAGGTTTACCATTTTCAACATCCCCCAATGGCCTGGACGGTACCTCGCTTCATTCCAACTGCTTGGTCATATTCATTTATTTCATCCTTTTATCAGCTCCTTGTGATGTTGCCATCTATTACGACATCCGGCTGTACACATTGGCTAGGTGGAACCGCATCGACTTAAATTAATGCAATATTTCAATGGTGGTATTGTATTGGATGGCGGTTCACTGAAATCTTGTTTCAATTTGTATAGCAATTCATTGTATCTCATCTCCGATCCCTCTGAAAGAATAATAATTAGGTGTAGGTATGCCAGCAGCTAAAGCGCAGCGTTCGGCCATGGGCCCAAGCTCTCGGCTGACTCGGTGGACGTGGGTTCAAACCCCACCGTCACCATCCTTGAAATGGTTTTCCGTGGTTTCCCATTTCCAACTCTAGGCAAATGCTGGGACGGTACCTCTGACAGATAACGGCCGCCTCCTTCCACATCCGTGCCCAGTTTCATTAAATCATCTCTCATTCCGGTGCGCGGGTCGCCCACGGGCGTTGACTAGAAAGACCTGTACTCGGCCTCTCAGGAGGCCACACGACAAAAAAGATGACAGGGGGTACGAGCACATGTTTTGAACTTCACCAGTCCTCCTCAACAAATCAACATCGTCATTGCCTAACTTTAAAACAATAGATTTTAGCATTTAATGTGCACATTTCAAAACAGACATGTTGTGAGATAATGGATGAAGTTAAAGTCCAATGTAAATTTATATTTAAAGGGCATAGAGTATTTTCAAGAATATTGACAACTTGTCTGTAGGACACACTCTTTCCCGGTGGCTTCGGTGGCGTAGTTGGTAGCATGCTGAGCTTCTATGCCCAAGATAGCGGGTTCAAACCTGGCCGAAGCCATTGGATTTTTTAAGAGCATTAAAAATCCCTCAGTATGCCTTCCTTTGGAGGGGAAGTAAAGCCGGCGGTCCCATGTCATAGATTTATGGCATGTTAAAGAACCTTCCACTAATTACACCTGTGTGAAGCTAAATTGGATAGGTTAAGAATGTAAACAATGCTCTTAGGTTTCTACGTTCGTTTCCAAGAGCCGACTGTGGTGGCGTCTAGTAGCTAAGTTCTGAACTAGGCCTAGTAGTCGTTGACCGTGGTGTTTGGCGGCAGAAGTAAGAACTATTTGAAAAATTCTAATTTGCAGTCTGTACTTAAATTAAAAAACAGATACACACTCTAATACAGCCATCACAATCAACACCGGTTATCAGACAGATTCTACACACACCCAAAGTACACGGGGCTACATGACCGCGTTGCCGCAGCCCCTAAACTGAGGAACCAACCAACACTCTTTCCCCTCTCTCTTTTAAATCAATGGGCACAATAATCCTGTGATGCAGATTTTTTCTGTGTATTTAACAGTAATATGATGTGGCTTCGTACATTTGGCCTGCAGGGGTCCTTTTAACATGCCCGAAACAGGAGGTTTTAATTGCCATTAAACTGAGGTGGGGGGTATTAAATGTAATTGGTAATGTGTTGCACCATTACATACAACCACATCTTCCAAATGTCCCCTCCCTCTTATTTCTTGCAAGAAATGCTGCGTTAACTGGAATTGTGTTGCTTTACAGGCTGAAAATTCATGTTCACCAAAAATAATCCTCTTTGCGTTTACAGCTTCTTCAGCCTGAGGATTGATCGAAGCTAGCCAAGAAGTTTTCCTGCGTTGGAGAGTACTTGGCTGTGGGTGATCAGTTGTTTTCCACCGTCCTGCAGCATAGCCGATCATCTGAGTGCAACCCGGCATGGTCTTCTTCAATCCTGTCTACAGTCGACTAAGCCATTGACGTTCACACATCAGAAGTTATGACTCACATGTGAAAGAATGTACAATGTGTACCGTGATTGAACATAATTTAATAAATCAATTGAAACTGTCTGGAAAATCAGCTTTCTCATTTCCTTGAAGACAATCCTCAACCCTGCCTATATTATTTCTGTAGATACAGTTGAAAAATCATTTAATCATTGAGGCCAAGTTAATTGTAATGAAATGACATTATTGGGCATATACAATTTATTTAGAGAAGGAGGTATAGCAGACAAGAAATTGACCATAGTGGCGTACTGGGTCGGAATAGGGGTACGGTAATTTTGAGGTTATGGTACCTTAATATTGCAAACTTGATGAAACTTCATGATTTATTTATTTTTATCGTTGAAACTACAAAAAGACTGTTCGCTTGTACTTAAACGTCTTAAAAGGGCGAAGCAACTGAAAAAAGTAGGAAATAAAACAACGACCGTCCTATTTTCTTCTCATCGTACCAGCGTCATAGACCACAACGGACGTATGGAAATCAAATTTACGGTGTCCGTTGTCTCTTAATATTCAATCTAAGTAATATATTGGCGTTCAAAAATAAAACGTAGTTGCTTTAAAGGAACAATAACGATGTGTATCCAGAATAATCAAACTCGATTCGATTTCCTCTCATTTCGTAAGTTGGGTAACGTACTCGGCGAAAGCAACCTAGATCCTTCTGTCACTTATATTTCTTGCACAATATACGACCAGTTATTGCATCTCAGTGGCGTTGGAATTCGCCACGTGGTGCGCACCAAGCAAAGCTTTTTGGTAGCTTTGCGCACCATGTGCTTTTGAGTTGGAGCCCAAGCAATGACGCAATCCCTGAATTTAACCCTAAACCGGGCGCGCTGGTGAATTTCGTTCACCAACCCGCGTATTTCATCTGTAGTTGTTAGTTCCTAAGAGCTACAGCCGTGGCGCTGCTAGTACCTTCCGGAGTAGTCTTATCGATACTCTCAGTGTAGCGGTATCTGTTCAGGAAGTTGTACGTGTCATGCTATTCGACCTTGACTCGCAAGTGCCGTCACTTGGTGAACTTTCTTCACCACGCGCCCGGAAATGTAAGTAAAATTGTACCTTATACGTTCTTGGAGTTTCATTATTTTAAAATATAGACTATAGAGGACACAAAAGTAACTATCTATTTTTATTGTAGGGCGAAGTTTGTGAAGGATGAAGACATACAAACGCTGTTACAGGAATTATCTGATGAGGAGGAAGGATCTGAGGGAGCTGAAGTTTGTGATATTTCTGATGGTGAAGATGAAGTGGTAAATTATTCAGACATTAATCATGACAGTGAGAGTGAACAAGAAGGTGATGTTGGCCTAGCTGATAGCTATGAACACGATGAACTAGAGAGGGATTTTTTCTTCGGGAAAGACGAAACAATGTGGTGCACCAATAGCTTTTCAAGGGCTGCCTCTAGGATTAAATCAAAAATATAATAAAAATATTTCCTTGTCCAAAAGGAGATGCGAAAACAGTGTCGTGTGAAATGGATGCTTTCTTACAGATAATTGATTCGGAAATGATTGATGAAATAGTTTCCTATACTAACATTTATATTGCAAGGCATTGCCAAGAAGTGACTTACAGTCGTGAGCGCGATGCTAAACCTACTTGCCATGAAGAAATAATTGCTTTGATTGGTTTATTGTTCCTCACTGGTTTGAAAGGTGAACAGTACACATCTGTGGAAGAAATGTGGGCGACGGACGGAACTGAAATGGGAATAGCAAGAGCCTGCATGTCTTCAAAGAGGTTTCTATTTTTGTTACGGAGTCTTCGTTTTGACGACAAAACTACACGTAACGATCGCCTGCGAATAGATAAACTAGCAGCAGTTCGCACATTTGTAGTGAACTGTAAAAAGAGCTACACACCAAGTGAGTTTGTAACAATAGATGAGAAGCTAGTGCCTTTTCGAGGGAGATGTGCATTTATACAGTCTAAGCCAGGTAATCCGGCAAAGTATGGGTTAAAATTCTACGCCCTGAATGATGCTAAAACTTTTTATACTTCATCCCTGGAGTTATACTGTGGCAGGCAATCTCCTGGCCCCGATGAAATCTCTAATAAACCATATGATATAGTGAAACGTCTAATAGACCACGTGAAGGGAAACATCGTAATCTAACAATCGACAACTGGTATACCAGCTATGACCTAGTCCTTGATCTTTTAGAAGATAAAATAACGTGTATAGGCACTCTCAGGAAGAGTAAAAGAGAAATTCCACAGCAGTTTCTTCCTCATAAAGATAGGCCAGTTGGGTCAACAACGTTTGGGTTTCAGTATGAAATCATGCTCATTTCGCATGTTCCTAAAAGGAATAAAGCAGTTATCTGACTTTCTTCTATGCACGACGAACCCTCCGTGGATCCCAACAGTTCAAAGCCCCATGCTATACTGGATTATAATCTAACTAAAGGCGGAGTCGATACTTCCCACCAAATGGAAGGCAAGTACTCGGTAGCCCGTAAAACCCCACGGTGGACAATGTGTGTCTTTTTTGCTCTGCTCAACATTGCTGGAATAAATAGTCAGGTACTTTACAAAGGGAATCCGAAGAACCAACCAGTCAAGAGACGCGTGGTTTTGAAGAATCGTTCATTTCAACTCATGAATAAGTGGTTGGTTGAACGAGCTAAGATAGAAACACTGCCACCAGATATCCGAGCAGTGTTATCCCCATACCATCAGGAAGAAAGATCAGAAGAGATAAAAGTGCCAACGAAGAGAGCACGATGCATTCACTGTGAGCGAAAACAAAATCCAATCACCACAATGAAGTGTAATGGGTGTCATAACTTTGTGTGTAAAACACACTCTAGAAGATGCATTAGATGTGTAAGCTGTGAGAATAATGATAATGATTAATGAAGATTGTTAGAAGGTTTCATTTTTAGTTCTCATGAGTGAAGTATTCATCGGTTTCAATTGTATTTTCAGTCTTCAACCCATGAACATTTTGACCCTTTATTATTATATGTATGTACTGTCACTTGTAATTTGTTTTGTAATTATTATATCTAAGGTTTATAAAGCACATAAGGAGTAACAATATCAATCATGTAAGAGTAAGCACTTGTTAACCAGTTGCTAAGACTAAGAAAAATGAATGGTGAACGAAATTCACCACGCGCCCGGCAATGTAACATTAATAGGTGCGCCCGCTCTAGGGTTAACGGAACGCAGAAATAGCAGAGAGTCCCTCTTCTGTTATTATTCACTCCTCGAGTAGGCCTACTAACAGCCCAGCTGATGGTACAGAAGTGAGGTACGGTATGTATCTTGGAACAGTTTTACCGCGACAGATTGTCTCATTTTACAGGGTCTGTATAAGAATCTTACTTTTAAGTGGATTCTTCCTACGGAGGGTTACCAACATGTCCTGCTTTTCATTCACTGTGGTTATGTCCGACCGGCATTTCTAATTTAAGTTATCGAAATGTTAAGCATTTTTTCTTGATTGCTCATTCAGGTTTCCCGCTTGAAGTCGGATAGATGTTAAATACATTTTCAGAAGATGGTTTGGATATAGAATGCAAGGTGTTTATGTTTCTATGAAACCTGCAATGAGTACCGGTACTTGGATAAATTGATGCAACCTATGTAGGAATTCAAGTGATTCAATTGGTTAAGACTTCAAAATATTAAGGACCACAGTTTTGACGATATTGTACCATTTATTCAATCTTTACAGTCAAAAGGTGTAGAAATACTGTAGGTAAAAAATTATTCGACCAGTTCTGCATCGTAGGTACCATAAGGGCTTATTCTAAAAGTTCCACTTTGGATTAAGACACAACAGTAGACCAACAATGAACTGTTTTCTTTAATAAGTGCCAGTATCAGAACATTGAGTTTTGTTTCTGAACTTCAGTACAATTTGCCAGACCAGGCAGCAATGTGTGTTTATTCATACCGTACGGTAGGCTATATGCTCAATGTTGGTAGAATGTTACATGTGACGATCTATTTCAAAGATACGGTGTGAACAATTCGATAAATATGTGCTTTAAGAAAATAATTCGTGTCTTCTTTCAAAAGTAGGTTCTGCTGAAGAATACAGCTTCAAGGAAAAGAACTGCAGCAGGGACTGATCGTTAAGTAAGGTATTTCCTTTTGTAAAAAGTTATGTTAAATATAGATATTATTTTGCTATCGATTGAACTTGTCAGACATTTTCCCCGTCTGTCTTGCTCTTTTCTGAGCAATTCCTGCATTTGGAAATTTCCAGTTGGTAACGCTAGTCCTACATGAGACAATTATGAGAGTTTTGTTGTGAAGTGGTCGCATTGTAACACGAGAGGCAGGGAGTTTAGCTAATATCTTTGAACTCTCGGTACCTTAACACTGGAATGCAGACTGTGTGGGAGTAAAGTGCGACTGGTTACGCCTGGTCCTTCATAGACAACGGAAAGTGTGTTTTTCTCACGATATTTTTGTCTAATGTTAAACACTAAATAATTCTAAGAACATTACATGTACCGTAATATTGTAAAACTGTAGTTCTGTCAATAAGGAACACTGTTCGGCAATATCACACTCAGGTAAATTAATAATTGGGCCTACGTGTATTCGTCATGTACTATTTAGGCCTAGTATATCAACATTTGATGTAAGACGTATCCACAAACGCAGAATACTTAATTACAAATCTTTATTTGAAATTTAAGTTGATCGTGAACCTAGCGTGTAAGATGTAACGTGCGCTGCAGTTCAAAGTTGTTAATCCGCACAGATATCTCACTCATTAATTCTGTACTCACGCTGCGTGAAAGTTGTTGGTTCAATTCTCGGCTCGTGTTGTGTACGGTCACAGTATATATAATAATACATGCTCAGTATAGTGCAATTTGGTCCCTTTGCTTTGACAATTCGTATCAAAGTGACTGGGGGTTGAAAGTCTGTACATTATGCTGAGTAATGTAGACATAGTAGGCCTACTGCGCTTCAGCAATTGCACTGTCTCTCTGAATCCCCAGTCCTATTTAGACAGTCTAGCACTGATAAACACACAAACTTCTCCTGGACGTTTATAATTTGTGATGATGCAAACATTTCATGTGGAAGGTTCTTACCAAAATAAGGCTATTCATTCCATATCAGTACCAAATAGTTTGGACCCTTGAAGCAGTAATCAACACCACCACCTCTTTATTGGTTACTAAACTGGAAACATTTCTGGAATGTTTCTGAGGGGTAGACATTTACAGGGATACCGATTCATCTTCCTCAAAGCCCTGACGTAGATAGAAATTCCATTTTATGTACGGTTGCATACATTTAAAAAATATAGAGCAAAACACATGAAAATTCCTGGAAAGGTATTGGAATATACCATTAAACTTTTCTGTGTGTAAATGACAAATATATCCTGTACTTGTTACAGAGTATCCTGAATGTTAAAGTATACTACGGGTACTTAATTATCATGTGTTTTAGATTCCTCAACATTATGGAGGGCCAACCATCTATCAAATGTGAACCAGAAGAATTCCCTGAGATTGTAAGTTGTATTTTAGTTCCATATATTGTGTACCATTACTGATGGGCATGACAAATCATTGTGTACTGTAATTAATAGGAATTATGTCATGTACTTAATACTACCAAATAGTGATGGTTATAATTCTTGTTTTGAGGGTCCTAACATCTAGGTTATCGGCCCCCTACCAAATAGTAATCTGATTCTGTAATGTTTGCTTTTAATTTTCCTAATAATAATATTAACACCTCCGTTGTTCAGTCCATGATTTATTGGTCCTTGCATTCATTTTCTCAGCAAAATGTTGGTTGTTAATTACTGTTTTAAACTGGGGTCGATCTTATATAACTTCTTCTGTGATTCCAATTTCTTGAAGTTCATTTTCTATTTCACTAAGCCACTGGTTCTTGACTTTCTTTGATAGAGCAAGGTTGAGAATCTTTTGGTGATCCTGCGATGGTTCATTCTGAGAATGTTTCCGTAGAACTTTAAATGCATTTTCCTGAAAGTGTCAGTGATCTTTTCAGAATGCTGATAAATTTCCCAAGGCTTTCGTTTCTCCCAGATTCCTTCTGAGCATACTGGACCAAGGATTGTACTTTCTTGTTTCTCTATGTCCTTACTAAGAGATCTACGGTACCTCCAATGATCAATGTTTCTGAGCCATATAGAGCTTCAGGTTTGATTACTGTGGTATAATGTCTTAGATGTTGATTTTTTAATTACATCTATAGGTATAGGCCTTCTGGAATGTTGAGATTCTCTCTTTGTTTGCGTCACGATTCAATTGTGAAGTAAAGTACTATCCCGTCATTTACCTGGAGGGAGTGTGGATAACGCAGGGAAAAATCACTCAGGATGGGTACTGTCAGTGGGATTCAAACTGAATTGCTGCAGCTGCCATCAAGGCCGTGGTGCACGGTGCAATGAGCACGGCTATGCCGTGGGGTTTGAAGTTATTTACTTGATGAATTTTTTGCCGAATTTAGTCTTCAGCGGTTTTTCTGTCTAGATGACGCGCGGATTCGTCTATGCATTTGGAGTCCGGTCTTAGGTACAATTTAGTGAAGTCTAAAGGACCTGAACTGCCTCTTGTCTATTGTTGGAAAGAATAGCTTGATCATCTGCA
Source organism: Meconema thalassinum (assembly GCA_946902985.2). Taxonomy (NCBI): domain Eukaryota; kingdom Metazoa; phylum Arthropoda; class Insecta; order Orthoptera; family Tettigoniidae; genus Meconema; species Meconema thalassinum. The sequence continues at coordinate 1,910,475 of CAMPQE020000004.1, read as the reverse complement.
AATGCCAAACACTGCAGATGAATTTTATTTTTGAGTCTTCGATCAATAGTTATTTCTTTTGCCCTCCCCCCATCCTCTCCCCCCACCCCACCCTCCTCCCCCGTCCTGGACTGTTATTCAAAGACACTATTGAACATTTTTGGAGATAGCCCATCTCCTTGTCGAAGTCTTTGCTAATATGATTGCGATCAGAAAGTTCACTTAAATTTAATTACTGAAGTTATGGCTGTCAGTGTCTGTCGGATTATTACTCTTGTTTTCCTGTCAACTTTGAAATCTTCTAGAATATTGAATAGTGTGTGTAGGTCTACTGAATCGTCCGCTTTCCTGAAGTCGCTAAAGTGAGCATTGTTTGCCTGGCTTTATGAATTTGCAAGATGATTTTGTGATTGTGAATTAATTCTGTACAAGACCTGTCATTTATGAATCATGCCTGTTATTCGCCAATTAGTTGATCAGTTTGGATTTCAAGTCTCGTGAATAATGGTTTAGAGAGAATTTTGTACGCGAGTGATAGTGAGGATATTTCTCCACTGGTATTAATGTATGTTCTTTCCCTTTCTTAAATTAGTGGGTGAACTAGATTGCAATTCCTGTCTTCAGGAATTTTCTCCATATATCTACAAGAGTTACTTGACATTTCTTAGTTAGGATTTCAGCTCTTAATTTCAATATTTCAGTTTTCTTTTGAGCTTTGTTATTTCTAATTTTAGTTTACGGTTACTTGCTTGATATTTTCTAGTGAAGGGAGTTCTGAATCTGGATTAGGAATCCGGTTCTCAAGTCAGATTTGTTCTTCAGGAGGATCGTAGATTCAAAGGTCATGGAAGTGATCTGTGACAAGTTTACTGTTTTCCTTTTTATTTCAGGGCCTCGTCCGGATGTAGTAAGTTATAAACTAGGTGCTTGGTAGTGTGATGGTTCGTCAGCAAATGTTCTGTAACAGTTCCTTGTACTGCTTTTTATGTAATGTGTGTTTTCCAGATCTGATGATTCTCGAGTCTTCTTTCTGGTCTTTGAAGAATTCACGCCAATTTTGTTTCTATTTCATTGGAACTGTACCTTTGAAAGGTTTGAATTAGAAGGTCTATGGCCTTATCGCTGGTCTTGTTCAACCATCTGTCTTAACGTTTTCGAGGAAGAACACCAATATGCTCCCAACAGTGTATCTTCTAGTGCCATCTAAATGACAGGATTTTGGCCTCATCCCTGGTCTTGTTCAACCATCTGTCTTAATGTTTTCGAGGAAGAACACCAATAATCTGGGAAACTGCCAATAGTGTATCTTCTAATGCCATCTAAATGACATTATTTGGTTCGTGATATCTGCAAGGAGATTGTTTGAATTTGGTTTTAAGACATTCCAGATCAATTCGAGGATATTTTGAATGTTCTGACTTAGGGTCTGTCAGGTTGAAACTTAACTTTAATTAAAGATAAATGGTGATCAGAGTAAATAATTCCTTTTTATACTTCAAATTCTTAATAATGAATATTATTATTATTGACAATTGTTTTTCAGGAGAATAAAAGGTCATGGAAGTAATCTGTGAGAAGTATTATTTCTAGGGCCTCTTCTGCATGTTTATGACTTAACTACGTGCTTGGTAAAGTGATTGTTCATCGGCAAATGTTTTGTAACAGTTTCTTGCTATTATTATTATTATTACTATTATCATCATTAGCTCTTATTCTTCAACTTTTACATATAGTCATGCTTGTTTATTACTTTCTAGGATTTGAATGACCAGCCACCGTCTGATAGGCCGGTGGGGATGAAAATTGAAGAACCTGATGATGCTTTTGAAGATGCAAGATTCATAACTCAGAGTGCATTTGTTAAAGAAGAACTTGATTGCCAGGTGATTGTGTACTTTATTTCCTACTTTGGATAGTTCTCATATGTTTTCAAAGTTATGTAGTTCTCAACATTTCATAAAAACTTCGTCACACATATTTCCAAAGTTTCTCTCTACAATATCTGGAAAATACACACCAAGCTAACTTATTCAATATTCACATCTCTTCAATTCTATGCTATTTTTCAAGTCATTTTTATATGCTTTATCACCAAGGTTATTGTAACAGATTTGTTTTTTTGGAAATTTTACTCTGTGAACTTTTGGTACGGTACTACACAGTTCCTTATCCTATTCCACGCTGATGAAGGTCACAATGTTCTAAATATTGACTTTAGGTAATAAATAGTTTATTATAATTAACACGTCATATGGAATGGGGCAGTCTATGTTATTAATATTGCGCATTGAGTGAGGTCGCTACCTTGGGCTGTTTATTTATTATTTTAAAGTGGTTATTTATTGTCCTTTTTGAAACAACCTTGAATAATTATGGCAAAACTTCGAATAATCCTTGGCATATTAGTAAGTGTGTGCTAGTGAAACTCGGAGACTGGGTATTGAGGTTTTGAATTGTCTTTAACTTCATGACCACTCGATCACATGATATGCGACTGTAGGTTATCATATCATCATTTAATGTAGACAGTTACTAATTTTTGGAAGTCGTTCTTGAGAAAGGTTCAGAAATGCAAGTATGTTTTACATATTCAAGCTCGTGTTTATTTTCATCTTGAATCAAACACTGTTTGAATTTTCTTAAAATGACAGACAAAATGTATCAATTTTATTGGTGAATTTATATAACACTGTAGCTACATGAAAGTATTTGATTCTGTGTTCTGATAGCATTCAAAACATTCAAAACCTTGAACGTATAAGTCAGAAAAATATAAATTATGTTAAAGTCAGCTAATATTGTTAACAGTTAAAGTGTAAAACAAGATATACACATTGATAAATGTTCATGCACCAACAAATGACAAAAATAGAACTGATACTGAGGGGACGGATCAATTTTGGGATGAACTTGACCAATTGGTAACGAATATACCTGATGCTAATATTAAAATTTTACTTGGAGATTTCAATGCAAAGATTGGACGTGAGAGGAAATTTCGTCTAGTGGTGGGGCGATGGCCACACATAACTTGACAAACAAGAATGGTGAACGGTTAATTGAATTTTGTATTAACCATGGTCTAATTATGGAGACAACAAGGTTCAAGAGGAGACCACATAAATTAATGACATGGAAATGTCCTAATATTAAGTTAGGAGAGTTTCAGATAGATCATGTGGCCATGGATCGGAAATTTCACAAAGAAATTTATAATGTAAAAGTCCTTCGTGGTGTTGATGTTGATTCGGATCATTACATTTCCAAGATTAAAATCAAATTGACTCCTAAAAGGAAAAATAAACCTCAAAAATTCAATAGCAAAAGATTGTATGATCCTAGTTCAGTTATCAATAATCCAGTATATTTTGAGCAATCCATCACGCTTTTATGTGACAACTTGGGGACCACTGTTAACAAATTAAAAGCTGTAGCGGAAGACGTTGCTCCCATTAAAAAACGAAAGAAACATGCATGGTGGCATGAGGATTGTGATATAGCAATTCTACGCCGGCATTCAGCTTGGTTGAAGGACCAACAACAAAAAACTGAAAGTTCTAGGGAAGAATTAATCAATGCTAGAAGGTTAACGGCCAAAGAAATCAGGAGGGTTAAAAGAGAATATCAGAAGGAAACCTTAAAATCTATTGATGAAGCTTTCAATCGCCATAAAACAAGAGACTATTATAGGACATTTACAATACCAATCAAAATTTACTCCTCCTACTCTTTTGATGAAGGATACGAACGGGCAGGTGGCCCATAATGTTTATGACAATGCAATAATTTTGGCCGATTACTTCATAAAATTACTTAATAGTGATGAACCTGAAGATTCTTTTGAATTCGATCCCTATCCTAGAAATAAAACACCCCTGGAAAAGATCATACTGCTGGTTTACGATGAAGTTCGTACAGCGATTGAATCACTTAAGAATTTTAAAGCGGCAGGAGAGAATAAAGTAGTAGCAGAACTTTGGAAGAATGCTAATGTACAGACTATTCATAACCTACATAAACATCTTATTGACATTTGGAATACAGAAAAATTTCCTGAAGAGTGGAATATTGCAATTATACACCCCATACACAAAAAGGGCGATAGATCAGATCCTAGCAATTATCGAGGGATATCGTTGCTGGATGTCACGTATAAGATTTTTTCAAAGATTTTATATTCCAGAATTCACGAACAACTTGATAATGAACTTGGTGAATATCAGGGTGGTTTCCGTCCAGGACGAAGCTGTCCAGATCAAATTATCAGTCTCAAATGGATTATAAAACATCACAGGATTAGGAGCAAAGATTTAGTGATCACATAAGTTGATTTTCAAAAAGCTTATGATAGTATCCATCGCGAATCTCTATTGAATGTCCTTACTGAATTTGGTTTACATCGAAAACTTGTTAACCTTATTGCGGTCACTCTTAAGAATACTAAATCTAGAGTTAGGTTTAGAAGTGAAACCTCTGAGTCATTTGAAATCCATACTGGTCTTCGGCAGGGAGATGGATTATCTCCATTGTTGTTTAATTGTGCGCTGGAAAAAGTTATTCGTCAATGGAATAAGGTTTGTCCACCGAATGTTAAGATTGGAAAAAATGCTCGACTAAAATGTCTCGCCTTTGCAGATGATCTAGCATTATTAGCAACTAGTATCGAAGAAGCTAAATTTCAGGTAGAGGAATTGGAACGATTAGCAGCAATGGTTGGGTTGAAAATTTCCTTTGAGAAAACAGAAATTATGCCATCTTTTCAAGTTGACACACCACATATTATACTGCATAATGCCCAGAAAATAAGGATTGTGAAACAATTTAAATATCTTGGTGAGATCATCACTTGGAATGCCAATGAGAGAGCATCAATAGATAGTAGGACACTAAAATTGCGACGAGCACAACAGATTACCTGGCCAACATATAAGAAACAGTCTCTTTCGATTAATGCTAAACTTCGACATTATTTCTCCGTCGTTAAGCCAGAAGCAACATATGCAAGTGAAACTTTATTTAAACTAAACACCCGATCAACAACTGACAAATTACAGAAGGTTGATAGATGGATTCTTCGGACAATAGTCAATAAAAACACCAGGTTGAGGGCCAGTGGAGACTTTTGCCCAATTCAATACTTTACAAGGAAAATGAATCTATCATCGACACGATGCGAAACGAAGGATTGCATTTTTGGACACATATCCCGCTTGCCAAATACTAGACTCTTGAAACAACTTTTTGACTTCTTTTGGAATAGTAAAACAAAAAACACGTGGTTTAAAGAAATACAAATGGATTTAGATTAATTGAAAATTACTAAGCATCAAATTGAACATAGAGAGGAGAAACGGCTTCTGAATAACAAATACACTCGACTAACATTCAAAATTTCACAGCGTAAGCGATATGTTATATCTGCCGAAGAACGGGCTGCAAGATCTTCCAGAATGAAGAAGTATTGGGAAAGAAAAAAATTATCAAGAATTAAGAACTGAACTTACTGTAGTATTTGAAGACTCTGTATATAAGGTTTGATTTTTGGTGTTCCAATGTGGGCGTAAACAGTGTAAAAAAAAAATAATCAGCTAATGAGCACTTAACGCAGTGATATTTCAGCTACAGGGTTGCTATTCTAACCTTATCAAATTTCTTAAATTTATTCATTGAGTTGAGAACTAATCCGTGATATATAGAACTAGATTAATGTCTATCGTGCTTACGTGTGTACAAAATATATTTCTTATGCCTTGTGAGGTACTTTATTAACAAATTGTTGTTTCTCTGTAGGGAGCACATATCATGGAAGTTACTATCCATGATAAAGTGACTGCAGAGATAGTCCCATTAGTCAAGAAGGAAACACCATCTTCATCGCGAGTTGTAAGTGCCTAATTATCTTGAGAGTATCTTTTTTGGCTGTTAAGTCATGTTATATGCTTAATGATATCTGATGTTCCTCTAGCAAGTGTGACTGATATTTTCAAAGGTTTGTGGGGGGATCATTTGCACTGATCAAAGATTTAGGAATTAATACGAAACCTGAATATGATTGTAGTAATTTCTGGGGCCTTCTTTGGAATTTTAATATCTGGTGTTTGGTTGTTGCAAATCATCAAATTCCATGCATGATTTGGTTCTCCAATTTTGTATTGAAATTTTGTAGATGATCATAATATTTAAGACATTCTCTATATACTCTAATCTCGCTTCAAATTCCGCGACACAGAAATAGTTTCCAATACTTCAGACTTCCTTGCCAGAATATAGTGGTACATTTATAAATTTCTGCCTAACTTCTACACGAAAATGGAGTACCAACATATGAATGCAATATTGAGGCTGCTAGAAAATAATGTTGAAATTCTTAGGAAGACAGCCTTTCTCAGATGATCCAGGCATTTTCTGTCCTTTAACTGGGCATGGTATATCATGCAGTGAACCAATTACACAGAACAATACCAATAACTTCACAAATGGAACAAGGGAACAGTCTATCACAAATGACTAGGTTTCTATTGATGATTCTTGTTGGTTCCTTCGGAGTGAAGTATCACGACTTGTGGTTATGATTCCTCTTGAGAATGGAGGTCCCGTGGCTCTTGGTCTCTAGATTAATGGTAAAATCTAAAACTAGAAGGTTTAAAAACAAGTATTCCATGAAGTTTGTTTTGTATTTGCAACTGATGTGAGTGAAATGGCCACAGAGCCCTGTGTTATGGTACTGACCATGTTATCGGTAGATTGCTTCCTTATCCTCATGCACTGCTGGTAATCTGATGCAAAGGCGGAAACATCAATCTTGTTGCCTATATCCTGGGGTCAATGATGTGCTCTATTGCTTGTAGGGCCTCTTCGTACTGCGCATGAGCTAAGGTACATGAAAATATATAACTTGCGTGTAATATAATAAGTATGAAAGAAGGTGCCTAAAGCCATATTGTGCAACTTAATAGAGCCACCTTTCATCAAACGTTTGATCTTGATGGAGTGGACTATCTTCGAGGTTTGGTTGACTATTCTAGCAACTGTTAGGTAGCTCTTCTGATATCGATTTACTTTATTCTAATATCCATTCGGGATTTCTGAACATGTAACGTGTGAAGAACGTTACTCTCTAGAAGCATGTAACATGTGAATTTGTTGTAGTTGTGAGTGAAATATCAATTGTGTGTTAGTATGGAGCTATTACAGAAGGGCTCTGTTAAATTGAATTTGGTGGGCTGTTCTCAGCTAATACATTAGTAGGTCAAGAGGCAATACACCAATAAGATGGGCAGAAACCTGTTTTAGCCACATCCCAACAGGCTGGTGAATGAAACAATATTGTGTATAACAGACACTTCAATTGGTCTGTTTACAACATTTACGTTAAAGTTTGTGGATGTAAAATTAAGGCATGCATAAAACATCTTGGGAATCTGTAAATAAGAAGCAAAAACCACAGCAATAACAAGAGAGATTGGTTTGTGGCCATCATGGGAGATGGAGCAGATGATCTCCCTGTTCCGCTCTTAAAAGCAACACCCAACATCAGTATAGATGAAACTACAGACGTTACTAAACATTCACAGCTAGTTGTTACCTTCCATTATGAAACTACAGACATTACTAAACAGTCACAGCCAGTTATTACCTTCCATTATGAAACTACAGACGTTACTAAACAGTCGCAGCTAGTTGTTACCTTCCATTGTGAAACTACAGACGTTACTAAACAGTCAAAGCCAGTTGTTACCTTCCATTATGAAACTACAGACGTAACTAAACTGTCACAGCTAGTTGGTACCTTCCATTATGAAACTACAGACGTTACTAAACAGTCACAGCTAGTTGTTACCTTCCATTATGAAACTACAGACGTTACTAAACTGTCACAGCTAGTTGTTACCTTCCATTATGAAACTACAGACATTACTAAACTGTCACAGCTAGTTGTTACCTTTCATTATGAAACTACAGACGTTACTAATCAGTCACAGCTAGTTGTTACCTTCCATTATGAAACTACAGACGTTACTAAACAGTCACAGCTAGTTGGTACCTTCCATTATGAAACTACAGACGTTACTAAACAGTCACAGCTAGTTGTTACCTTCAATTATGAAACTTCAGATGTTACTAAACAGTCACAGCTAGTTGTTACCTTCCATTATGAAACTACAGACGTTACTAAACAGTCACAGCTAGTTGTTACCTTCCATTATGAAACTACAGACGTTACTAAACAGTCACAGCTAGTTGTTACCTTACATTATGAAACTACAGACGTTACAAAACTGTCACAGCTAGTTGTTACCTTTCATTATGAATCTACAGACGTTACTAAACAGTCACAGCTAGTTGTTACCTTCCATTATGAAACTACAGACGTTACTAAACAGTCACAGCTAGTTGTTACCTTTCATTATGAATCTACAGACGTTACTAAACCGTCACAGCTAGTTGTTACCTTCCATTATGAAACTACAGACGTTACTAAACAGTCACAGCTAGTTGGTACTTTCCATTATGAAATTACAGACGTTACTAAACAGTCACAGCCAGTTGTTACCTTCCATTGTGAAACTACAGACGTTACTAAACAGTCACAGCTAGTTATTACCTTCCATTGTGAACCTTCAGAAGTTACTAAACAGTCACAGCTAGTTGTTACCTTCCATTATGAAAGTATTAGGGGAATTAACCATCCAGAAGGTCAGGATACCTGCATAACTCTTGAAGAATATCATGAAATGAATTACGTGTGATTATGATATTTATGTTGTTACGGACTGTTGAAGAAGAAGGAAACTTATTAGACCGAGGCCTGGTGTTTGTAAAAAAATATTTATATTCATATTCCATACTTTTAATATAGTGCCTAACAATCCTGATAAGATGTCAAGTATTATAAGTTAATTAAATTTCTCCCTACCTTGAGTATTCTTGAGATCAATATTGCTTTAGGAACTCAATACAGTAAAACGCACAACACACTATGCAATATTTCTTTACACAACATTGATCAACTTTGCTTGATTATTATGACAGATATTAACGTTATATATTAACAGTGAGTTACTGCACCAACGCCACTAAGTCTCCACACACACACTCAATGCTAGAGGCAATCTGCTAGGCCAACACTTGGCATATGTGTAGGAACACAAATGAATTCTGATTTGAACTTGACAATCTCTTCTGTCTTTGTCATGTAACCGTTGGCATAAGAAAACTCTATGATTGCGAAGTTGAATTAACTTCAGTATGTTATTTATTCCTTGATTTCTTCAGTGCAAATTTACAAGTCACGTGTAACACATAATTCTACCTATGCAAAGGGAAACATATTTGTAAAACAAGTCATATGGACCATGTTAGGGATATTAAGATTGCAGACTGTCCTATTCCAGACATCGTTCCACGTATCGGATGAGAAATAACATCTTCAGATCTGGAAGAGTTCAGCACCTCCATGCGTCCTTACAAGACAAGACATCTCCTTATCACATATTAGCATTTTGGGATTTGGAGTTTTATTTTCACTACTGTATTGACGGCAAGCTGAAGTGCTTATCTGTTAGCTTATGTATAGTACAGAGTGTACGAGCCGTTTTGATATAAGGATGAAGAACTGAGATATATAATCCACCTGGGACTTGAACCTGGGACCACCGACAATGTACAATGTTGTTCTGATCACTGAGCTAATGGGTGATACACCTTAATTATATTATGTGAAGCTAACATATCTATGCATTCGGTACCCACTGTGGACTTGAGGTCAGAATAAACCAATTGCATTAGGATTTCTGTATTCCCCTCAGAGATCCACTCATGGGGGCTAAGCAGTTGCCTTACAGGCACATGCTGGGATTGTTTTAACTTATGACCGTGATTACCTCCATCCCAATCCTGAGCATTGCTATAGCATGCACTTGGTCTTAAGTGTATACTTATTACATAATTGAAGATATGAGATAAAAGTAAGAATCATACAAAGAAAGTAATTGTTAATTCTTAAGTCCACTTATTTTAACTTATGGTACGTTCTGAAGAAACCCTCCTTCTTACCACATTTCTTGTAGTTGTTTCTCTTCTATCTCTTAATATCCCTATTTCTGCGGTGTTAAGGAGGAGGTGAAATGAATTTTGAACTTATGTGTGGCTGTGGTTTTTACAGCCGTTCGCCCTTTTGTTCAGCCTATAAGAGTTGTTAATGGGGATTGGTATTATTGAAATATGAATAGGAGTCGGTAGAAAGCAACCTTGGTCGGTTACGTGTTCCCGTCCTAACGTTGAACTGGAGATGAAAATGGGGAACCATGAACAACCATTTCAAGGATTTTTGTTGGTAGGTATCTTGCCCAGTCATCTTCTGACAGTAATCACATGGCCTGGTACATTTAAGCTCTGTAATGGTTGAAATTAGCTCAGCCTTTCTTCTGTTCTAAGGCAGGAACTATAAAGGGTGGATTCATTACATAAGTTTCAAACTTGCATTCATAAATTTCTGTATGTCAATTAATACCAACGATGCCTGGAATCCCTTATTGAAAGCATTCTAAATGACGTGTGACTAAATATTAATAAGTTACTCCAATTTCTTCCCCGGCTTGTACCTACCTTGCAAACTATGTGCTACCGTTCACCGGTAGACCTATTACTAGCATTGTGTAGCAGCAACATACTCCACAATAAATTCTCTCTAGAGGCATATAATTTATGTACTTACACTAAATTCTTTTGTAATTTTGCTTTAATTGCAGTGTTTTGTGAGAAATGTGTTGTATGATATTGTATATGTTAGATGTCTGACCATTCTCGAAAGATGGGATGGTACAAATATTGAGGATATAGTCGCTTTTTACATAATGATAGGTGGATGTGTTAGATCCTAACGCCTCCTGAAACCTTCCAGTTAAAAAAGTAAAAACACATTCATTTGTCCTCAATCCTTAAAGCGATTACTTCCATTAAGGCAGTGAGTCAGCATTTTGTTATCTTGAGGAGATTGTGAATTATAAGTTTTAGAACTAGGGAAGACGTAACCACTTCACTTCTACTCTGCCGTGATTTACAATTACATAGTTTGCTGTTTGTGTAAAAAGTATTAATGATGCCAAATAAATTAAATAATTAATCAATTCACTTTATTCCTAGGACATGAAAGAAGAAACCCAGGACGGGGAAAGTGCAGCAAGTGGAAATCATCCAAATGAGTAAGTGTACAACATGTGAGGAAACATGTTATTTAACTTTTGTGTATGCATAACTGAATGTTTTGGATATGAATAAGTTTTGTATGCAACGTCAGATATATCTCGCATTTCACTGCTTGGCTCGTCAAAGCAGATACATTATTGATATTATCTTAACTCTTCACTTGCCCACGAATTATTGTTCGGAAATCTCTCTGTCTGGAAGTATATGAGAGAAGTTAGTTAGCCTGATTGGTTCCTTAGTTTAGGGGCTGCGACAACGCGGTCATGAAGCTCTGCTTACTTAGGGTGTCTGTACAATCTGTCTGACAACCGGTGTTAATTGTGATGGTTGTATTTGTGTGTGTTACCTGTTTTCAATTCAAGTAAGAACTACAGACATTCAATTTTTTCAAGTAGCTAATACTTTTGCCGCCAAATTCCACCGTCAACGACCACTAGGTCAGATCTAGGTTACCAGATGCCACCGCAATCGGCTCCTGGTGAAGAACGCTGTAACCTAAGTGCGTTAGTCAAGTGTTTAACCTATAATTTAGCTTCACACAGGTGTAATTAGTGGAAGATTCTGTAACATGCCACAAATCTATGACATGGGACCGCCGGCTTTACTTCCCCTTCGAAGGGAGGCATACTGTGGGATTTTAACCCTCTTAAAAATTCCGACGGGTTTGAACTTGCGATCTTGGGCATAGAGGCTCAGCATGTTTCCAACTACGCCAGAAATGTTCAATAACTCAAATAATAATCAAGCTATATAAATATTTATTAGCACAATAGATGCCAGCAACTCTCTTTGTAATTGATTAAAATCTGGTAATGTTGTGATGAAAACTTTGAAAGTTAAAAATTCAGTCATACCTCCCCTTAATGGAGACTTATCTGGCAGTGAGGCAGGCTTTGAAGTCCTTCAGGAGGAGAACAGGATCAAGGTTGAAGAAGTGGAGAGGGTGGTAAATAAACACGAATGCCTCAAAGCGGCAGGGTTAGTTGAATTTCAGCCAGAAATTGTAAATGGGAAAGCAGGGCTGAAATGGTTGCTTAGGATAATCGAATTCGCGTGGGGTTTAGGAAATGTACCCTCACACTAGAGAAAAGCAGTAATGACACCAATTTATAAGGAAGGTTACAGGAAATATTGCTGTAATTATAGTGGGCAAAGTGTACTCAGGCATTGTAGAAAGTAGAACAATTGGCCGAGAGTAAGATGAATGCTCAACATTTCAGTATGCGTCAAGTTACTGGGATATGAGAGAAAGAGACAGTTGTGTTTGTGTATCTAGAGAAGGCGTACGATAGAGCACCTGAGGGAAGGTATTAATAGGAGTGTGGCGAGGCTTAAGGGCCATTTGTTGAACTGGCTGGATGAATTTCAAGGTGAGTAATCTGGCCTATTCGGATGACCCGGTTGTAATGACGGCCTCTGTTGAAAGTTTGGAAGCCAATATGTTTGAACTTGAACAGAAATGTAGGAAGTATGGTATGAAGATCAGCATTTCAACAATTGGGAAGAAATGCTAGGTGGAATGAACAAAATAGGAGCAGTGGAACATTTATTAATTCTGAATTAGACCAGAACGTGGTTTTTACAGGCTCTGTTTCATCTTCTGGGGGACATTACCTATTCAATTTAGTAACCATGATCACCACTGCACCTGAAATACATGCTAAATTATGTAAGTATGTGTTTTTATTTATTGCTCTTTTAACATAAGTAACCATGTTCCAACCGCGCTTGAATCTCATCAACTGTCAACAAGGTGCTCACACCAAGGTGCACCCATTGTTGCCAACATGTGGGGTACATAATACCCCACACTTATTAAATATTATTGGTGCGTGACAAAAAACAGTGATGTCTATATCGCTAACGCAGCTTGCAGGCTAAAACCATTGTCAAAACCCATTGGATTAGACAAAACGAAGGTTTGGATTGGATTTCGCCTAACAATAATTGGTCTAGGATTAAAATATTGGGCTATGCAAAAACCATAGGTTTGGGTGAATATTATTGATGAGTTTCTACCCCCATTGAGCATGAAAAATCAAAATGAGAGATGTAGAAGCAGAGGCTAACTGCTAATAGGGGATCTAGGTGGTGACTTGTTTGGAATTACAGGCTTGCAGACTGGACTGGACGCTCAAAAGGAAAATCGGATAGGAAACATGACAATTGGATTCTGGCACAACTAGGCGCAACTAAGATCCCCAGTGTCTCACTGGCTGCCAATGGTAGAAGTCTTATAACACTTTGCATCATTTGGACAGGTGGTTGTGGGTTCACTGTTTTAAGGTGCGTAACATCGAGGTCACCTGCACCTATTGGCAGTGGCGCCCAGGTGAGGCAAGCCTCTGGGACCCACCCCCATCATCAAGGACCCTCCCCCGCACCATAGTTTTTATGGATCTATTAAAAACACATTTTTAAGTGTAATTGTTTAATTCAACTTCAGAAAATCGTGTTTTTTATAGTTTTTTTATAATGTAAAACACCAGCAAACATGTTTGTGAAATTTCAACGCTAAAAGAAAAGGTAGATAAGATGATTTTAACCCTCAACTCCTGTCCAAAATGAATCGTGACTTGCGCATTATACGTTTCTTCTAGGCAGTTGTGCGATCGACATGAAAACATACCGTAACACTTTTTTTCAAGTAAACATTTAGTAGGATTTCAACATAAAAATTAAACCATGAGTTTTGAAATCGAGGTGTTTTATTCCAGGCAATAATCAAGCTCAAGCTGCAATACAAAACCTTAATGAATAAGCTTCGACACAAAAAATCAAGCTACAATACTGGAAATACAATCAATACAACACATTCATAAATGAGCTTCGAAATCAAGTTGAGACAAAAATCAAGCTACACAATCAGCTGTTAACAAAAGGTTTTTTGCAAGCAGAGAGCTCTTGGATGCGAATATGTCAATGACCTTTTCAAAATCATTATCCCACTCACTTGCAATGATAAGTGAAGCCCCCAGACGATCACCACCCATGGTGGTGCGCAAGTCTGTTTTTACGCGTTTAAGCTTGGAAAAGGAGACTTCATTCGAAACGCTCGCTACTGGGAGAGTGACAGCAATCTTCAAGGTAAAATACAAATTTGGGAAGACACTTTTAAGATTAGCTAAGCAAAACGCTCTGAAAATCTCAAGAAGGCTGCCAACATTACGCGGTTCATCTCTTTCCTTGCTATTTTCATCTTCCTGATTCGCTTGTGCTTCGTTTTCCACTTCCTCCTCTACCTCACTGTTACACACAGAATCGCCTACATCTTCATGAAGATCTATCTCCGGTACCGTTATGATGTCGCCGTCTGTTTCATCATCAAAAGCAACTATCCCCTAAACCGCCTAGATCCTTATCCTCCGTCCAAATCTGATTCCGATTGCACGGGCTCGGATGACACGGGCTCATCGTGAAGTCTCTCGGGTAGAGGTATTGATTTGAAAATGCTATGTATTCTTTCATCGCCCCTTAATCATCAACGAATTTGCCATATACTGATTTGAAACAAGCAACGGCATCCACAGTCATACTTTCACTATTTTCTCGAACTTGAGTTAAGCGGGCTTTAGACAACAAAGCCGTGTCTTTCAGGAGTCCAAGAACAATTTTGTCATTATTGGTCTCGCCCACGAAACGCTCTTTCTTGACTCACGACAATGTCCACAGATTCAAGGAAAGTTTGAACCCTAAAGATTTCCAGAGGGTCAGCAATAGGATCGTCATTTGCTAACTTACGTTCTTCTTTCTCAGACGACTAGTTTATCTTAAAGGCACAAACTCAGTGTTAGATTTCTGCATGAAATCCTCAGCTTCCGACTTGATAGAATTAATATTTTTTTGCACTTTTTCAAGCCTTGCTAAATTTGATTCAAGCACGGTCATAGCTGATAAAAGATCCATATCTGGGCATTGTTATTTTTTTGTTAACGGATCAACGATTGCAATTATTTTTACAAAAGCTATTGCTGTGTAGACAAATTTTTATTGGGGAAATAAGTGATCAGTCCAGCGGCTAGGGGCTGCAGCTTCATAATCTCCTGGTCCTTCAATACGCCTTATTTCTTTGAGAGTTTCAATCACGGCACCATGAGTCAAAAGCACTGTATCTATAGCCCTCGAATGGGACATCCACCTAGTGGTAGTATCCCTTTCCATTCTCATACAGTAGTGTTCAGTTTGCATTTTACTGTACACTTCAATTCGTAGCTTGGACCTACTTATAAAAGGAAACAATGTTTCTACGGCATCCAACGAAAATCCTACAGCCTTAATAACAACCGGATGTGCCCAGCACCATATATATACAGCCATACGATTAACTTCTCGATTCAAACCATTGATTTCAGCACGCATGTTTGCGGCGCCGTCATGCGATTGTCCAACAAGCTGAGATCTCCAGTTAAGTCCGTGCTGAGTGCACAAGTTTTCGAAAGTACTGTATCCATTAAGGCTTTACCTGTTGTAGATGGTGATTCTACAAGACCTTTTTTTATCATCAGCATACCTTACAATAAAAGACACTTGTTCCTTTCTGGACTTGTCAAACGTACTATCGCAAGCCATGCTAAACATTTTTGCATCCTCTATTTCTTTGGATACTTTTTTGGTGATGAACGTACAAATTGCGTCAATCAATTGGTTTTGTCGCCGCCATGATATTGTACCCTTATAAGGAGTGGAGATACTGGCGTGATGCGATATTTGAATTGAGCGTGTTGAGGCGAGTCCAAGGTCGCGGCAAGCTGTCGACTCGCCATGTTTTGATGCGAGCCGTGGGCCCAAGTGACGGAGCACAATATACTTGTTTGTATTCAGATAAGGAAGAGGAAGGCATCAGCACTTCGGAATTCTATTTGGTATTATTCTCCTGTTTAATTTATGAAGTTTCAATTGATATAAGAAACCTTCTAGTATATTCCACCGTGGGAACCAATAGGACAGAATGCATCACATTACGTTATGAAACTGCAGGTATCGATATTTGACCTTGATGCCGTATAAAAGGCCAAGGTAGCATTCAATCAGTGTTGATCAGCTTTGATCAGTGGTGCTCACCCGTTATGATTCGTATGACGTTACGCCGTCGTAATACTGCGGAAATACTCCGCGAGGCTAGGCCTCTATTATAAAATACTTAAAATAACATCTCCACGTTACTCTGCTCGTATGTCGGAAGACATAGTTTAATTTTGTACCAGTGCGTGGAAAGGAAAGCGCCTTTGTGCTTCACCACAACTTATTATTATTATTATTATTATTATTATTGTTGTTCATGTGCTTGTGAAAATTCATCATTGCGGGAATATTGGAAGAATTGAAGGTATGTGGATATGGGCTTGTTTACACGCAACTGTCTGTTAACTTCCACCCAATGCTTGATATTTATGAACTGGAATTATGTCAAATTTATGAACTGGAATTATGTCAAACTGTGAAGTGGTTGTGAGCGACTATAAGAACTTACTCAATGTCATATTGTGGAAAACTTCGTTCTTGAAACAGAACAGGCATATCTGAGATATTATATCACATGGATATTATTATTATTATCAAGCCACGTAATATTTCACTGGTTATAATTGAGACAGTCAGAATAATTGGATATTCAAAAACGTTGGACTACAACATAGAAATGCCGAGTGTGCGTTTGTGGAGGAGTCCAGGACGACCCCCTAGGATTATGACGTCACGACCCAACTGTTCCAAAATTATGGTCGGTTAGAAGAGGCACTAGGTGAGGCGAGCGATACCAGGATTGCCCGATGGGGTACCAGAAGTGATGCCTGTTATGGGCATATTCCTGTGGAAGTGAAGGCAGCATGAGGCAAATGCTGGGATACGACTCTTCCTTAGGGTGGAGTCATCACGTGTCCGTGGTGCCAGGTTCTGACCCGCACCGAGGGATGATCCTCCTCCACAGAACATCTAACTTATGTGAATCTTATTTTTGGGCCATCAATTTCCATAATTTCCGTTATAATCCGTTAACTTCCTTAGTCGTCATTAATCTTCATTATATTATATTGGTTGCATATTATGCCAGGCGAATACTTTGATTTTTTGCTTGGACTTGTAGGTGAGGTGGATCCTCAAAATTTCATTCTTTAATAATAATAATAATAATAATAAATATAATAATAATAATAATATTATTATTATTATTAATATACGGGATGCCCTACCCCTTTGCATAAAAGGCAGCAGGATTAAGACACCTTGAAAGTATTTACACTATTTTTAACACGTCTTGATTATCATAAAATACGAATTCCATAATCATAATAATAATAATATAATCTCTACAAACTTATGTTGGAGGAACACTGAATTTCAATAAATAATAATGAGTGTAATATTCCATGAGGAAAATGATAATTGATAAATGATAAATTATGATATGTTTAATTGTTTAATGGTTTAAGAGCATGGGATCTCATGATATTTAGATAGAATTGGACATTCTTGAAACGAAGCCTTATGATTCTTCATCTAAGTGGAATAGTGTTGGTATTGGGATACTTGTCTTATCCCCGATTCACGTATGTGGTTTCTGAGTTTAGCTCAGGTGGTATTTTGGCTTTCACGGCCAGTGAATTAAAACTCAGCAATTCTTCTAGGTTTGTACCGTTTCTTGTGTGGGGTTTCTCCTAGGACACCAAGCTGGCTCATCGGCGGGCTCTTGGTGCCCCCGCCCGGACCCCACGAACTGTTCGTTACCTCCCTTTATATAGAGTGCAACTGCACTCCTTTACTGCGAGAACTAAAAGATCAAGCCGCCTTAACCTCCCTATGAAGGCTTCCAAAAAGATGGTATATTGGCTTTCACGGCCAGTGAATTAAAACTCTTCAATTCTTCTAGGTTTGTGCCGTGTCTTGTGTGGGGTTTCGCCTAGGACACCAAGCTGGCTCATCGGCGGGCTCTTGGTGTCCCCGTCCGGACCCCCAGGAGTAACGAACTGCGCGCTACCTCCCTTTTTATACATTGCAACTGCGCTACTTGACTGCGAGAACTAAAAGCTCAAGCAGCCTTAACCTCCCTATGAAGGCTTCCGAAAAAGGCCATGAAAGACTCCATAAGCTTCGAAGGTCTGAAGAGAACAAGAGTTGACCAAGGTAGTTATGGTGAAACAGAGAGGTCATTTGCCCCAATCACCAACGGAGATCGACAGGAAGATGAAACAGGAGCGTGGTACAATTAAGTAGACGTACTACATAATTCAGAAGTGGCTCCATATTGTTTTCATAATTTTCCCCACAAGTTGATTGCCCTGGGGAGATCATTAGTGACATGCAGAGGTTATTGGTGTTGCCTATGACACTGCACGATGATAGGCCTACATTTCCATTAGCAGCATACCAATCCGTTAATTAGGAAATATTTGTCTTGTGACAACCAAGAGGGTCAACCATTGGCGTGGCGAAGTAAGAAGTTTGAATCCCACCATTGACAGACATTATTGCCATTGTTGTTGTTGTTGTTGCTGGATCCAGCATTCATGGCTCAAGAATGTTTTTGACAGCGCCAACAAAGTTTTATCAGCGCTGGATAAAATAGTTGGCAGCCGCCAAATGTTAGTAGCGCTAGAACAAATTGTGTCAGTAGTGGTAAAGGAGCCATACCGAGGAGGCTGTGGGGGTCTATAACCCAGGACCAAGGTAGTGGTAGTGACGTGTCCGGCAAGTGTGGTGGAGGACCATGGTGGTACAGGAGCCATATCGAGGTGGCTGTGGGGGTTTATAACCCGGGACCAAGGTGGTGGTGGTGACGAGTCCGGCAAGTGTGGTTGAGGACCATGGTGGTACAGGAGCCATATCGAGGTGGCTGTGGGGGTCTATAACCCGGGACCAAGGTGGTGGTGGTGACGTGTCCGGCAAGTGTGGTGGAGGACCATGGTGGTATAGGAGCCATATCGAGGTGGCTGTGGGGGTTCATAACCCGGGACCAAGGTGGTGGTGTTGACGTGTCCGGCAAGTGTGGTGGAGGACTCTGGTGGTACAGGAGTTATACTGAGGTGGCTGTGAGGGTCAATAACCCGGAACCAAGGTGGTGGTGGTGACGTGTCCGGCAATTGAGGTGGTACAGGAGCCGTACCGAGGTGGTTGTGGGGGTTTATAACCAGGAACCAAGGTGGTGGTGACATGTCCGGCAAGTGGGGTTGAGGACTGTGGTGGTACGAGAGCCATACCGAGGTGGCTGTGGGGGTCTATAACCCAGGACCAAGGCTGTAGCGGTGACGTGTCCGGCAAGTGTGGTGGTACAGGAGCCATACCGAGGTGGCTGTGGGGGTCTATATCCCGGGACAAAGGCTGTAGTGGTCACGTGTCCGGCAAGTGTGGTTGAGGACTGTGGTGGTACAGGAGTCATACCGAGGTGGCTGTGGGGGTCTTTAACCGAGGACCAAAGCTGTAGTGGTCACGTGTCCGGCAAGTGTGGTTGAGGACTGTGGTGGTACAGGAGCCATACCGAGGTGGCTGTGGGGGTCTATAACCCGGGACCAAGGCTGTAGCGGTGACGTGTCGGGCAAGTGTGGTGGTACAGGAGCCATACCGAGGTGGCTGTGGGGGTCTATATCCCGGGACCAAGGTGGTGGTGGTGACGTGTCCGGCAAGTGCAGTTGAGGACCATGGTGGTACAGGAGCCATATCGAGGTGGCTGTGGGGGTCTATAACCCGGGAACAAGGTGGTGGTGGTGACGTAACTGGCAAGTGTGGTGGTACAGGAGCCATACTGAGGTGGCTGTGGGGGTCTATAACCCGGGAGCAAGGTGGTGGTGACCTGTCCGGCAAGTGTGGTGGAGGACTGTGGTGGTACAGGAGCCATACCGAGGTGGCTGGGGGTCTATAACCCGGGACCAAGATTGTAGTAGTGACGTGTCCGGCAAGTGTGGTGGAGAACTCTGGTGGTACAGGAGCCATACCGAGGTGGCTGCGGGGGGTCTTTAACCGAGATCCAAGGCTTTAGTGGTCACGTGTCCGGCAAGTGAGGTTGAGGACTGGGGTGGTACAGCAGCCATACCAATGTGGCTGTGGGGGTTTATAACCCGGGACCAAGGTGGTGGTGGTGGCGTGTCCGGCAAGTGTGGTTGAGGACTGTGGTGGAACAGGAGCCATACCAAGGTGGCTGAGGGGTTTATAACCCGGAATCAAGGTGGTGGTGACATGTCCGGCAAGTGTGGTTGAGGACTGTGGTGGTACAGGAGTCATACCGAGGTGGCTGTGGGGGTCTTGAACCGAGGACCAAGGCTGTAGTGGTCACTTGTCCGGCAAGTGTGGGTGAGGACTGTGGTGGTTCAGGAGCCATACCGAGGTGGCTGTGGGGGTTTATAACCCGGGACCAAGGTGGTGGTGGTGACGAGTCAGGCAAGTGTGGTTGAGGACCATGGTGGTACAGGAGCCATATCGAGGTGGCTGTGGGGGTCTATAACCCGGGACCAAGGTGGTGGTGGTGACGTGTCCGGCAAGTGTGGCGGAGGACCATGGTGGTACAGGAGCCATATCGAGGTGGCTGTGGGGGTTTATAACCCGGGACCAAGGTGGTGGTGGTGACGTGTCCGGCAAGTGTGGTGGAGGACTCTGGTGGTACAGGAGCCATACCGAGGTGGCTGTGGGGGTTTATAACCCGGGACCAAGGTGGTGGTGGTGACGTGTCCGGCAAGTGTGGTGGAGGACCATGGTGGTACAGGAGCCATATCGAGGTGGCTGTGGGGGTCTATAACCCGGAACCAAGGTGGTGGTGGTGACGTGTCCGGCAATTGATGTGGTACAGGAGCCATACCGAGGTGGTTGTGGGGGTTTATAACCCGGAACCAAGGTGGTGGTGACATGTCCGGCAAGTGTGGTTGAGGACTGTGGTGGTACAGGAGCCATACCGAGGTGGCTGTGGGGTCTATAACCCAGGACCAAGGCTGTAGTGGTCACTTGTCCGGCAAGTGTGGGTGAGGACTGTGGTGGTTCAGGAGCCATACCGAGGTGGCTGTGGGGGTCTATAACCCAGGACCAAGGCTGTAGCGGTGACGTGTCCGGAAAGTGTGGTGGTACAGGAGCCATACCGAGGTGGCTGTGGGGGTCTATATCCCGGGACCAAGGCTGTAGTGGTCACGTGTCCGGCAAGTGTGGTTGAGGACTGTGGTGGTACAGGAGTCATACCGAGGTGGCTGTGGGGGTCTTTAACCGAGGACCAAGGCTGTAGTGGTCACGTGTCCGGCAAGTGTGGTTGAGGACTGTGGTGGTACAGGAGCCATACCGAGGTGGCTCTGGGGGTCTATAACCCGGGACCAAGGCTGTAGCGGTGACGTGTCGGGCAAGTGTGGTGGTACAGGAGCCATACCGAGGTGGCTGTGGGGGTCTATATCCCGGGACCAAGGTGGTGGTGGTGACGTGTCCGGCAAGTGTAGTTGAGGACCATGGTGGTACAGGAGCCATATCGAGGTGGCTGTGGGGGTCTATAACCTGGGACCAAGGTGGTGGTGGTGACGTAACTGGCAAGTGTGGTGGTACAGGAGCCATACTGAGGTGGCTGTGGGGGTCTATAACCCGGGAGCAAGGTGGTGGTGACCTGTCCGGTAAGTGTGGTGGAGGACTGTGGTGGTACAGGAGCCATACCAAGGTGGCTGTGGGGGTTTATAACCCGGAATCAAGGTGGTGGTGACATGTCCGGCAAGTGTGGTTGAGGACTGTTGTGGTACAGGAGTCATACCGAGGTGGCTTTGGGGGTCTTGAACCGAGGACCAAGGCTGTAGTGGTCACTTGTCCGGCAAGTGTGGGTGAGGACTGTGGTGGTTCAGGAGCCATACCGAGGTGGCTGTGGGGCCTATATCCCGGGACCAAGGCTGTAGTGGTGAAGTGTCCGGCAAGTGTGCTTGAGGACTGTGGTGGTACAGGAGCCATACCAAGGTGGCTGTGGGGGTTTATAACCCGGAATCAAGGTGGTGGTGACATGTCCGGCAAGTGTGGTTGAGGACTGTTGTGGTACAGGAGTCATACCGAGGTGGCTTTGGGGGTCTTGAACCGAGGACCAAGGCTGTAGTGGTGACGTGTCCGGCAAGTGTGGTTGAGGACTGTGGTAGTACAGGAGCCATACCGAGGTGGCTGTGGGAGTTTATAACCCAGGACCGAGGTGTGGTGGTGACGTGTCCGGCAAGAGTGGTTGAGGATTGTGGTGCTACAGGAGTCATCCCGAGGTGGCTGTGGGGGTCTATAACCGAGGACCAGGGCTGTAGTGGTCACGTGTCCGGCAAGTGAGGTGGTACAGGAGGCATACCGAGGTGGCTGTGGGGGTCTATAACCCAGGACCAAGGCTGTAGTGGTGACGTGTCCGGCAAGTGTGGTTGAGGACTGTGGTAGTACAGGAGCCATACCGAGGTGGCTGTGGGAGTTTATAACCCAGGACCGAGGTGTGGTGGTGACGTGTCCGGCGAGAGTGGTTGAGGATTGTGGTGCTACAGGAGTCATCCCGAGGTGGCTGTGGGGGTCTATAACCGAGGACCAGGGCTGTAGTGGTCACGTGTCCGGCAAGTGAGGTGGTACAGGAGGCATACCGAGGTGGCTGTGGGGGTCTATAACCCAGGACCAAGGCTGTAGGGGTCACGTGTCCGGCAAATGTGGTGGAGGACTGTGGTGGTACAGGAGCCATACCGAGGTGGCTGTGAGGGTTTATAACCCGGAACCAAGGTGGTTGTGACATGTCCGTCAAGTGTGGTGGAGGACTCTGGTGGTACAGGAGCAATACTGAGGTGGCTGTGGGGTCTCTAACCCAGGACCAAGGCAGTAGTGGTGACGTGTCCGGCAAGTGTGGTGGAGCACTGTGGTGGTACAGGAGCCATACCGAGGTGGCTGTGGGGTCTATAACCCAGGACCAAGGCTGTAGTGGTGACGTTTCTGGCAAGTGTTGTGGAGGACAGTGGTGGTACAGGAGCCATACCGAGGTGGCTGTGGGGGTCTTTAACCCAGGACCATGGCTGTAGTGGTCACGTGTCCGGCAAGTGTGGTGGTACAGGAGCCATACCGATTTGTTTGAGGGGGTCTATAACCCAGGATCAAGGCTGTAGTGGTTACGTGTCCGGCAAGTGTGGTTGAGGACTGTGGTGGTACAGGTGTCATACCGAGGTGGCTGTTGGGGTCTTTAACCCAGGACCAAGGCTGTAGTGGTCACGTGTCCGGCAAGTGTGGTGGAGGACTCTGGTGGTACAGGAGCCATACCGAGATCTCTGTGGAGGTCTATAACCCGTGACCAAGGCTGTAGTGGGCACGTGTCCGGCAAGTGTGGTGGAGGACTGTGGTGGTACAGGAGCCATTCTGAGGTGGCTGTGGGGTCTATAACCCGGGTCCAAGGCTGTAGTGGTCACGAGTCCGGCAAGTGTGGTTGAGTACTGTGGTGGTTCGGGAGTCATACAGAGGTGGCTGTGGGGGTTTATAACCCGGGACCAAGGCTGTAGAGGGGACGTGTCCGGCAAGTGTGGTGGAGGACTGTGGTGGTACAGGAGCCATACCGCGGTGGCTGTGGAGGTCTATAACCCGGGACCAAGGCTGTAGAGGGGACGTGTCCGGCAAGTGTGGTGGAGGACTGTGGTGGTACAGGAGCCATACCGAGGTGGCTGTGGGGTCCATAACCCGGGACCATGACTGTAGTGGTCACGTGACCGGCAAGTGTGGTTGAGGACTGTGGTGGTTCGGGAGTCATACAGAGGTGGCCCTGGGGGTCTTTAACCGAGGACCAAGGCTGTAGTGGTCAAGTGTCCGGCAAGTGTGGTTGAGGACCGTGGTGGTACAGGAGCCATACCGAGGTGGCTGTGGGGGTCTATTTCCCGGGACCAAGGCTGTCGCGGTGACGTGTCCCTCAAGTGTGGTGGTACAGGAGCCATACCGAGGTGGCTGTGGGGGTCTATATCCCGGGACCAAGGTGGTGGTGGTGACGTTACCGGCAAGTGTGGTGGTAAAGGAGCCATACTGAGGTGGCTGTGGGGGTCTATAACCCGGGAGCAAGGAGGTGGTGACCAGTCCGGCAAGTGTGGTGGAGGACTGTGGTGGTGCAGGAGCCATACCGAGGTGGCTGTGGGGGTCTATAAACCGGGACCAAGACTGTAGTAGTGACGTGTCCGGCAAGTGTGGTGGAGGACTCTGGTGGTACAGGAGCCATACCGAGGTGGCTGTGGGGGGGTCTTTAACCGAGATCCAAGGCTGTAGTGGTCACGTGTCCGGCAAGTGAGGTTGAGGACTGAGGTGGTACAGCAGCCATACCGAGGTGGCTGTGGGGGTTTATAACCCGGGACCAAGGTGGTGGTGGTGGCGTGTCCGGGAAGTGTGGTTGAGGACTGTGGTGGTACAGGAGCCATACCGAGGTGGCTGTAGGGGTCTTTAACCGAGGACCAGGGCTATAGTGGTCACGTGTCCGGCAAGTGTGGTGGTACAGGAGGCATACCGAGGTGGCTGTAGGGGTCTATAACCCAGGACCAAGGCTGTAGTGGGCACGTGTCCGGCAAGTGTGGTTGAGGACTGAGGTGGTACAGGAGTCATACCGAGGTGGCTGTGGGGGTCCTTAACCGAGGACCAAGGCTGTAGTGGTCACTTGTCCAGCAAGTGTGGTGGTACAGGAGCCATACTTAGGTGGCTGTGGGGGTCTATAACCCAGGACCAAGGCTGTAGTGGTCACGTGTCCGGCAAGTGTGGTGGAGGACTGTGGTGGTATAGGGGCCATGCCGAGTTGACTGTGAGGGTTTATAACCTGGAACCAAGGTGGTGGTGACATGTCCGTCAAGTGTGGTGGAGGACTGTGGTGGTACAGGAGCCATACTGAGGTGGCTGTGGGGTCTATAACCCAGGACCAAGGCAGTACTGGTTACGTGTCCGGCAAGTGTGGTTGAGGACTGTGGTGGTTCAGGAGTCATACCGAGGGGGCTGTGGAGGGTTATAACCCGTGACCAAGGCTGTAGTGGGGACGTGTCCGGCAAGTGTGGTGGTACAGGAGCCATACCGAGGTGTCTGTGGGGGTCTATAACCCAGGACCAAGGCTGTACTGGTTACGTGTCCGGCAAGTGTGGTTGAGGACGGTGGTGGTACAGGAGCCATACCGAGGGGGCTGTGGAGGGTTATAACCCGTGACCAAGGCTGTAGTGGGGACGTGTCCGGCAAGTGTGATGGAGGACTGTGGTGGTACAGGAGCCATACTGAGGTGGCTGTGGGGTCTATAACCCGGGTCCAAGTCTGTAGTGGTCACGAGACCGGCAAGTGTGGTTGTACAGGAGCCATACCGAGGTGGCTGTGGAGGTCTATAACCCGGGACCAAGGTGGTGGTAATGACGTGTCCGGCAAGTGTGGTTGAGGACCATGGTGGTACAGGAGTCATACCGAGGTGGATGTGGGGGTCTTTAACCGAGGACCAAGGCTGTAGTGGTCACGTGTCCGGCAAGTGTGGTTGAGGACTGTGGTGGTACAGGATCCATACCGAGGTGGCTGTGGGGGTCTATAACCCGGGACCAAGGTGGTGGTAATGACGTGTCCGGCAAGTGTGGTTGAGGACCATGGTGGTACAGGAGCCGTATCGAGGTGGATGTGGGGGTCTATAACCCGGGACCAAGGTGGTGGTGGTGACGTGTCCGGCAACTGTGGTTGAGGACCATGGTGGTACAGGAGCCGTATCGAGGTGGCTGTGGGGGTCTATAACCCGGGACCAAGGTGGTGGTGGTGACGTAACCGGCAAGTGTGGTGGTACAGGAGCCATACTGAGGTGGCTGTGGGGGTTTATAACCCGGGAGCAAGGTGGTGGTGACCTGTCCGGCAAGTGTGGTGGAGGACTGTGGTGGTACAGGAGCCATACCGAGGTGGCTGTGGGGGTCTATAACCCGGGACCAAGACTGTAGTAGTGACGTGTCCGGCAAGTGTGTTGGAGGACACTGGTGGTACAGGAGCCATACCGAGGTGGCTGTGGGGGTCTTTAACCGAGATGCAAGGCTGTAGTGGTCACGTATCCGGCAAGTGTGGTTGAGGACTGTGGTGATACAGGAGCCATACCGAGATGGCTGTGGGGGTTTATAACCCGGGACCAATGTGGTGGTGGTGACGTGTCCGGCAGGTGTGGTTGAGGACTGTGGTGTTACAGGAGTTATACCGAGGTGGCTGTAGGGGTCTTTAACCGAGGACCATGGCTGTAGTGGTCGCGTGTCCGCCAAGTGTGGGTGAGGACTGTGGTGGTACAGGAGCCATACCGAGGTGGCTGTGGGGGTTTATAACCCGGAACCAAGGTGGTGGTGACATGTCCGGCAAGTGTGGTGGAGGACTGTGGTGGTACAGGAGCCATACTGAGGTGGCTGTGGGGTCTATAACCCAGGACCAAGGCTGTAGTGGTGATGTTTCCGGCAAGTGTGGTGGAGGACCGTGGTGGTACAGGAGCCATACCGAGGTGGCTTTGGTGGTCGTTAACCCAGGACCAAGGCTGTAGTGGTCGCGTGTCCGCCAAGTGTGGGTGAGGACTGTGGTGGTACAGGAGCCATACCGAGGTGGCTGTGGGGGTTTATAACCCGGAACCAAGGTGGTGGTGACATGTCGGGCAAGTGTGGTTGAGGACTGTTGTGGTACAGTAGTCATACCGAGGTGGCTTTGGGGGTTTTTAACCGAGGACCAAAGCTGTAGTGGTGACGTGTCCGGCAAGTGTGGTTGAGGACTGTGGTAGTACAGGAGTCATACCGAGGTGGCTGTGGGGGATTATAACCCAGGACCGAGGTGTGGTGGTGACGTGTCCGGCAAGTGTGGTTGAGGACTGTGGTGCTACAGGAGTCATACCGAGGTGGCTGTGGGGGTCTTTAACCGAGGACCAGGGCTGTAGTGGTCACGTGTCCGGCAAGTGTGGTGGTACTGGAGGCATACCGAGGTGGCTGGGGGGGTTTATAACCCGGAACCAAGGTGGTGGTGACATGTCCGGCAAGTGTGGTGGAGGACTGTGGTGGTACAGGAGCCATACTGAGGTGGCTGTGGGGTCTATAACCCAGGACCAAGGCTGTAGTGGTGATGTTTCCGGCAAGTGTGGTGGAGGACTGTGGTGGTACAGGAGCCATACCGAGGTGGCTTTGGTGGTCGTTAACCCAGCACCAAGGCTGTAGTGGTCACGTGTCCGGCAAGTGTGGTGGTACAGGAGCCATACTGAGGTGGGTGTGGGGGTCTATAACCCAGGACCAAGGCTGTAGTGGTCACGTGTCCGGTAAGTGTGGTGGAGGACAGTGTTGGTACAGGAGCCATACTGAGGTGGCTGTGGGGTCTATACCCCAGTGGTGTATTCTTTGAATACACGGTACCTGAGATATAATGTCTACTGCTCCTTGCACGTTCATTTCTTTCTTCCTCTTTGCCAAACACCAACAGTGATCTTCTGTTTTCTCCTTGATGGGCAAATCTCTTACGTCTTCATAAGTATGTTTCAGATATATAACTTCTGTGACCCACCTAGCGTCATCTAGTAGCGTACCTCTGAAGCTACTCAATTCCTCATCGTGCAAGAGGACTTACATAACCATCTGGCCACCAGATCTTGTTACTATCGTCAGCTATTTTCTCCTTGAGCAAGAGGACTACGTCTACTGTTTCACTCACCATGCTACGCTAATATCGCCTACTATCAATTCTTAGAAGACCATCCATTAAGAAGAAAATTTATTTTTTGATAAGTTGGTTATGCTGATATGTATACCTTTTGTTTCCTACCCCCACTCTCGTCCCTTCCTAGGACCTTCCGTGCTTCGTTGAGCAAGTCTCACTTCTCAGTCGGCAGTTGAAGCAATCAGTTAGGGCTCAACCTGAGCTAGCCTCCTGACCTAACGAGGCATTTTCTAAATTCCACGCCATGTTGAAACTCTAAGCATCAGTGAGGAACTTCACTTCGACATGCAACAAAGATAAGTACCTTCTTCAAGTTTTAACCTCATCTTCATGGTTTTAACTTCTACGTGTTTTTAATGATACTTTTATAGACAGTGTGAAAGTATTTATTTTGGGGCAATAATCATACTTCGTGGGATTTGCCATGTTGAGCTTTCGCTTGTATAAGCCGACCTTACCATAAAGAGCTTTTATTAAGCTATTCAAATGAGAAATCCTCTCTCTACGTGGGATATTATCTAATTACCCGCTGTCTATAATTCAACAAGCTAGTTCCTCCGCTGGATTTACATTAGCCCCATTTTACTGCTAAGATTGTTCTGGAACCTTCCAGATTCTGTACTCAATCTACAAGTCCTGCCGTCATGTATTTCTCACGTATTTGTGAGAATTCTGTTTAAAATTGAATTATCTTACTTCTAAATTACTACATAGTGAAGTTTCGTCCACCGCGGGAATTTTCTATAGCGCATTTAATTGTAACTTACAACTTTCTCAAGAAATAGACTCTCACTTATCTAGTGAAACCAGTTATTTTCATCATTGCAATAACTTTCTTTTCCATAAACTTTGTGTCTCCACAGTGAACTTTTCATATGTTTCAATGAACTATAGTGAAAACCAGTGCTTGCTCAACTTTTCTACCGCGTCGCGATCGTCCGCTTATATTCAAATAAGGCCATGAACATTTTCCTTAATTCCCATTTCTCTTTCCTAAACCTCTCACTAACAATCTGCAATAAACTTTTAATCTAGGTCTGTTCCAATAAGGTGTCATTCCAAGAAGTGCCCTTCCATTTTGTTGGTTTATCATTAAGTATGTCTGTATAATTGCGTGTCCAGCACACGTTTCAAACTTACATTGTTCCTCCCTTCAAAGGCAGGGAAAACAATTCTCTCAACTCTTGAGTGAGTTATTTTTTGGTCTCGCTAAATGAAAACTGCCTCATTTAACTTGCGAGTCTTATTCAAAGTATAAGAGGTCTAGAACCTTCCTTTTGATTAACTTTTCAGGTTCACAGTAAGTGACCTGCTCTCTTTGTATAAATCTCACAAAGTAATTCTGTTTAAATATAAGAAGTTGTAGGAACTTCCTTTTTATTCTTTATGTTTTCCATTTTGTTATCTTCGAAGTTGTTATTCTCGTTAGAATGTTCTTTCGGAGGTTTCTTATAGTACACTGCCTGTACTCCTGTAAATGTTAAAACTTTAATTATTCCATTTTGCCTATTTATTAAATCTTACCAAGATTTTAATACACGGTTTAAAAAACCTCAATAATTGTCAATTGCCTGGAGCAACTGTTTAATGTTGAGAGGTCTGCGACCCCATTTGTTAAAAAGTTCAAATGAACTATGTTTATTAAAATTATATTGCATAATTGTTAATTTCCTCAAACTTTTTCTAATTGTAAAATAAACAAATCTTTTCCCTTCGCTTTTTCATTTTCGAATATAAAGTTTAGGCAAAATCCTGTCTTCCTTGACTCTCCTCACTCAATGATATTAAAATCATTAATAGAGCTTTCACCATTTGTTGCATTTGAGCAAGAATTCTTAATTTTCACCTCACTAAAGTTCTTCTTAGCGTTAATAGCTAATTCTAATTGGCCAGTAAAGCAAGTAAAGTTCGCTAAGCCAACTACCTGCTTGTGGAGACCCTCTCCGAAAACTTATGGTCAGTTTTCTAAAAGATAAGTGTTTCCTTTTGTCTAAACTTTTAGCCGGCTCCTCGCTGAGTAAAAGCTTAGCCATTGTCCAATGCAACCATTGGTTCATTTACCAAGATTACTCAATAAGGCATAATCTTTTATTATTTTCCTTTTTAGAGACACTTGGTCGCCCTTACAGGAACTCCATAATTTTGGAAATTGAAAATACCAAGCTTGAGTTAAATCATTGGCATTCTTCGAATTACTTTGTAAATCCTAATTTCTTTGAGAAGACATACAGTAAATTTGTTCCTCTCAGTCTAGCCAGAACATCACCCTTCCCCATAGTACTTTTATACATGCTTGGGAGGAAATATACTAAAGCCTCTCTCTTACAAACCGCCCAAGTCCTAGCTGCGGTTCCCGTTAGCCTCGACCAAGCTCGTACCTATTTTAGATATCAGGAGGTTAAGTTTCTGTGGCAATCGCCTTCAAGTGTGTTTAAAGTGAAGATTATTAATTTTGTGGGGCTCTCCTCCTATTTTTCTATCCTTTTTCTCCAGTCCGAAACCCATTTCCTTTTCTTAATCATCTTCCCTTGGTGGGTGGGTTATTCCCTAGCCTATAATCTACCCAAAAATTGGTGCCGAAACCCGGGAGAGCCCATTTTTTCTTTTCTCTTTTTAAAATAGTGTCATTTGACAATACTTTGCATATTTCTAATATCTGCTTTGGATTTTTCATCTATATCTACGTCATGCAAAGCCTGTGAACGGGAAAGAGGCCGCTCCTGTCTCCTATGGTGTGTCCCATTCTTTCTACTCATTCGCTGCTGCCAGCTTGACAGCATTTCCAAGGTTCCACAGTTTCGTGAGTTACATTTTCATTTACCTTCTTTAATATGGCTCCCACTGATAAGGATAAGGATGAAAAACTTACTTCTAAACGAGCATCCTATAAAGGGCAAATTACCCGATTCAGAAGGTACATAAAAGAATTAGATCCCTCAGACGCGCAATTAGATTTGTTGAAACATCGTGTAAAGGATTTTGAACGTTCTTATGAAAACTACTGTAACATTCAAACTGAAATTGAAACTTGCATGCTCAATCAAACAGAAGATCGTGTCGAAGTAGAGAACTTATATTACGAAGGCATAGGTTCTGCTTTCAAAATAATACGCCAACTCGAAGAGGAGCAGAAAAAGGACGCTTCTGTTCTTGGTCCCCTTCACGAACCCCAAACTTCTTTCCGTGAGGGCACTCACAAGCCCAAACCTACTTTACCGAAAATTGATTTACCCCATTTTTCTGGAGATGAATCCACCTGGGATTCTTTCTATGAATTATTTTGCTCCCTTGTTCATGACAATGAAGACATTCAAGTCATTTACAAGTTTCATTACTTGAGATCTATCCTTCGAGGTCAAGCTTTGCAGTTAGTTGAAGCACTTCCTCTGCGTGCCGAAAATTACCCCATTGCCTTTAACATATTAAAAGAAAGATATGGAAATTCACGTTTACGTATTCAACGCCATATTAAGGCTCTATTTAACCTACCTGCGTCACAGCACAATGACGTCACTAGTTTGCGTACTTTAATTGACACTACCCAACTCCACGTTAAAGCTTTGTCCCAGTTAGAGCAGCCTACCGAACATTGGGATACTTTCCTAATACATTTAGTAGTTTCTAAAGTTGATGCTGCTACCCTCAAAGCTTGGGAAATTGAACTTTCTAAGGAAGACGACTACTCTTACGAGCATTTAGTCACTTTCATAAACGCTAGATGCCAACTTTTAACCGCGCTAGCTAATCAGAGCGAACCTTCATCTCCTAGTTCCAAATTTGAATTAATGTCCATCAAACCCAAAAGCGAACGCTCAGCGTCTAATACCCAAAAATCAGGGTTCAGCTCATCCAAATTCAAATCAAACACTACTGGTTACCCAACTAGGTCTAGTGAACGTCGTGTTGCTAGCTCTATTGTTTTAAATACGCAAAGCGAACCTCGCCAAAGTTTAAACGAACCTGTAAAGTGCATACTTTGCAAAGGTTCCCATGCCCTATACTTATGTAAATCCTTTAAAGAAATGTCAGTCGACGACAGACGAAAACTAGTTGCTCAAAATAAACATTGTTTCAACTGTCTAGCGCCCACGCATTCTGCTTCTAATTGTAAGTCCACAAGACTTTGTTACCATTGTGAAAAGGCTCATCATACTTTGCTACATCGTCATGATCAGGCAAGGTCATCAACAGCATCCACTTCTCCTAAAAATGATAGTGTTAACAGTTCTAATGCTTCATCATACATTCAAAATGCTAAGTCCATTCGCAGTGCTCAAGTATTGTTGCCTACTGTTCAAATTGAAGTTCAGGATAACTTTGGCAACTGGGTCCGTGCACGCGGTCTTCTAGACTCAGCTGCAACTCATGATTTTGTGTCTAATTCCCTGATTAGAAAACTAGGCCTACCCGTAAACCCCACTTCTATCAATGTGTCGGGCATCAAGAGCTCAAAATCGCAAGCTTTACAATTTTCAAAACTAACCATAAGAGATATTTGTCATAGAAACAACTTTTTTAAACTTAATTGTCTAATTCTCAATAGCATTGGAGAAGATACTCCTAGTCACTCGGTTGACATTTCAGGGTTAAACATTCCCTCGCATTTAAGGTTAGCCGATCCTTCGTTTAACACACAAAATCCCATTGACATACTCTTTAGTGCCAATGTCTTTTGGAACTGCCTTCGGAAACAGGTTCGCAAGCTATCCTCAAACGTGGTCGCTAGAGACACTAATTTTGGATGGATTGTCACAGGGCAACTTCCCCATTATTCACCCCAATCTGCAACGCATTGTTACTTCTCCAATACTGATCTGGAACAGTTTTGGAGGCTTGAAAATGTCGATTCTCCTAATGTAACCTCTTCAGAAAATGAATTCTGTGAGCAACTTTTTTTAAACACCACCACTCGTTCTACTGATGACCGGTTCGTCGTTCAAATGCCAAGATTAAATAATCCTCCTAAACTTATCAACTCTCAGCCCAAAGCTCGAAAAGCTCTCTTCGCTATCGAGAGCAAATTCAAGAAGGAACCTCTTGTTAAACAACAGTACACTGATTTCATGGATGAGTATGAAAGCTTAGATCATATGGAAGTTGTTAACAAATCTAATGATGAATTGCACCCCCCAATTGAAACGGTTTATTTAAATCATCATCCCGTGTGGAAAAACCCTCTTGTAAAAGATAAAATTCGAGTTGTTTTCAATGGTTCATCACCCGACGTTAATGGCAACAGCCTTAACGACACTCTTTATTCTGGTCCTGCTATTCAATCAGATTTATCTGCTATACTCTTAAATTTTCGATTATTTCCCATAGCTGTCATAGCCGACATAAAACAGATGTACCGTCAAGTGTTAATTCAACCAGAACAACGAGATATTCAAAGAATCTTGTGGCGTGATGAAACCAGTAAGCCCATTAAGGTATTTCGTTTGAAAACGGTTACTTATGGCTTAAAACCCTCTGCTTTCCTTGCTATTCGATCCCTACACTTGCTTGCCTCACAAGATGGTCATTTATTCAACCCAAAAGCCTCTGAAGCACTAACTACGTCATTCTATGTTGACGATTATTTGCAGTCCTTCTCTACTTTGGAGGAAGCTTCTTTTGTGTCTTTAGAACTTCAAGCATTATTAAGGAATGGAGGTTTCCCACTTCATAAGTGGAACTCCAACTCCCCAGAGTTTCTCGCCCAATTTCCCATCGAAGACGTAGATCCCTCGTCTGTCGAAATTTGTGGAAACTCCGAATCTATAAAAACTTTAGGAGTTCATTGGTGCACTAGCACTGACACTCTTATCTATAAAGTTACGCTCGCAGAAGAGCTTCCTAATACAAAAAGACAAATCCTCTCTGAAATTGCAAAAATTTTTGATCCGCTTCAATTTCTTGCCCCAGTTATCGTTATAGCCAAACTCTTCATGCAAGAGCTGTGGTCGCTTAAATGTGAATGGGATGACACTGTCCCTCTATCTTTTCTGAATCGTTGGCTCTCGTTTCGCAGCAATTTGCTGGATCTTTCCCTTATTGAAATTCCCAGGAATTTAATCAGCTCTCATTCTAATGCATCTTTTTTCCTTCATGTGTTCGCGGACAGTTCTGAAAAAGCTTATGGTTGCTGTGCATATTTAGTTTATCACGATTCACTCTATGGATCTCTAGTTTCCAACCTTGTTTGTGCCAAATCGAAGGTCGCTCCTCTTAAAACTATCACTTTGCCTAGGCTCGAACTGTGCGCTGCACTCATGGCTGCAGAACTTGTCAAGAAATTACGGGAAGTATTGAAAGTCGAATTCTCGCAAATCTATCTCTGGAGCGATTCCATGATCACCCTTTCTTGGATCGCTAAAAACCCCTCTCACTGGCAAACTTTTGTCGCAAACAGTGTTTCCAAAATTCAAACTCTTTCTTCTGGATGTCAATGGAGGCATGTTCCCAGTGCGGATAATCCAGCTGATATTATCTCTCGTGGTTGTTTACCCTCTCAATTGGCAGCTTCCCAATTGTACTGGCATGGGCCCTCGTGGTTAATCAAAGACTCTTCTTCATGGCCTGCTAAACCTCCAGCTACAAACTCCAACTTGCCTGACGCTAAAGTACCTCTGTCTATTGCCTCGTGTCTGGTTTCTAATGCTTCTTATCCTTTGTTGTCACGCTATTCTTCCTTTCACAAATTAATACGAATTGTCGCCTATCTCCTTAGATGGAAATATCTTGTGGTTGACCAACCTCTTCTCCCTAAACCACACCTTACCAATCATGAATTGAATCTCGCCACCATTAAAGTTTTACAACTGACACAGCAAGAAGCCTTTTCTTCTGAGTTGTCTTTGCTTTCTTCTAAAAGAGATCTTCCCAAATCCAGCCGTCTTCGTGCTTTAGCCCCGTTCCTTGATGACCATGGGTTACTCAGGGTAGGTGGAAGGCTCTCGCAGTCTTTACTCTCTGAGGACAAAAAGCATCCCGTTATTTTGCCTTCCAAACATCACGTTACTTCTTTAATTATACGTGACTTTCATTATCGTAATCTGCATGTTGGTACACGCACTCTACTTTGCCTTTTAAGGGAAAGGTACTGGATTATAAATGGAATTCATGAAGTTTCTTCTGTAATTCATAAGTGCATTCCTTGCTTTAAAGCGAAACCTAAAATCAATACTCAATTAATGAGCGATCTGCCCTCTTTTCGCTCTTCTCCTATACGCCCATTTGCTTTAACTGGTGTGGACTATATGGGTCCGTTCCAATATCAACGAAACTCTCCTGAAGCTAAACGCAAATTGTTTGGTAAGCTTTATGTTTCTCTCTTTGTTTGCATGGTTACAGGCGCAATCCACTTGGAACTAGTAACGAATGCTTCTACTTCTTATTTTCTATCAGCTGTCTCTCGCTTCACTGCTAGGCGTGGTGTGCCTTCAGAGATGTTCTCTGATAACGCTTCCACTTTTCAGGGCGCAGCTTCCCTGTGGAAGAAAGCTCTTACTTCCTCTCCTGCCATAGAACAAATTTCTAATTTTTCCTACTCAAAGGGTTTCAAATGGCGCTTTATACCTCCTTACGCTCCTCATCACGGTGGTAGGTGGGAATCTTGCGTAAAGCTCACTAAACGTCATTTAAGAAAAGTCTTAGGTAATCGAATTCTGACTTACGAAGAATTCAATTCACTGTCTGTTCTGATTGAAGGTGTTGTTAATTCTCGACCTTTAACTTCGCTGTCCAATGACCCTGATGACCTGCTTCCACTTACACCTGGTCACTTCCTTATAGGCACTTCTCTTTCTGCTCCTCCTCCTCTTCCCAATTCTTACAGGGATTCTAATCTACCTATCGCTTGGCGGAAACTTGAAGCCCTCCGTAATTCTTTTTGGAAAAGGTGGAACTTGGAATATTTAACTTCCTTACAACGGAGACAGAAGTGGTTTCTTTCCAGTCCCGACATTAAGGTGGGGGACTTGGTCTTGGTTAGGGATGTCTCACCCCCCCCTAGTATGGATTTCTGGTAGGGTGACCGAGTGTTACCCTGGGAGAGATGGGAGAGTCAGGGTGGCCAGAATCTTGACCACAAATGGACCGATCACAAGACCACTGTCTTTGATCGCTCCGCTGCCATTAAATGTGTAACTGTTTATTTGCTCTCTGTTGGTGTTTTTCCCCCCAGTATGGTGTATTCTTTGAATACACGGTACCTGAGATATAATGTCTACTGCTCCTTGCACGTTCATTTCTTTCTTCCTCTTTGCCAAACACCAACAGTGATCTTCTGTTTTCTCCTTGATGGGCAAATCTCTTACGTCTTCATAAGTATGTTTCAGATATATAACTTCTGTGACCCACCTAGCGTCATCTAGTAGCGTACCTCTGAAGCTACTCAATTCCTCATCGTGCAAGAGGACTTACATAACCATCTGGCCACCAGATCTTGTTACTATCGTCAGCTATTTTCTCCTTGAGCAAGAGGACTACGTCTACTGTTTCACTCACCATGCTGCGCTAATATCGCTACTATCAATTCTTAGAAGACCATCCATTAAGAAGAAAATTTATTTTTTGATAAGTTGGTTATGCTGATATGTATACCTTTTGTTTCCTACCCCCACTCTCGTCCCTTCCTAGGACCTTCCGTGCTTCGTTGAGCAAGTCTCACTTCTCAGTCGGCAGTTGAAGCAATCAGTTAGGGCTCAACCTGAGCTAGCCTCCTGACCTAACGAGGCATTTTCTAAATTCCACGCCATGTTGGAACTCTAAGCATCAGTGAGGAACTTCACTTCGACATGCAACAAAGATAAGTACCTTCTTCAAGTTTTAACCTCATCTTCATGGTTTTAACTTCTACGTGTTTTTAATGATACTTTTATAGACAGTGTGAAAGTATTTATTTTGGGGCAATAATCATTCTTCGTGGGATTTGCCATGTTGAGCTTTCGCTTGTATAAGCCGACCTTACCATAAAGAGCTTTTATTAAGCTATTCAAATGAGAAATCCTCTCTCTACGTGGGATATTATCTAATTACCCGCTGTCTATAATTCAACAAGCTAGTTCCTCCGCTGGATTTACATTAGCCCCATTTTACTGCTAAGATTGTTCTGGAACCTTCCAGATTCTGTACTCTATCTACAAGTCCTGCCGTCATGTATTTCTCACGTATTTGTGAGAATTCTGTTTAAAATTGAATTATCTTACTTCTAAATTACTACATAGTGAAGTTTCGTCCACCACGGGAATTTTCTATAGCGCATTTAATTGTAACTTACAACTTTCTCAAGAAATAGACTCTCACTTATCTAGTGAAACCAGTTATTTTCATCATTGCAATAACTTTCTTTTCCATAAACTTTGTGTCTCCACAGTGAACTTTTCATATGTTTCAATGAACTATAGTGAAAACCAGTGCTTGCTCAACTTTTCTACCGCGTCGCGATCGTCCGCTTATATTCAAATAAGGCCATGAACATTTTCCTTAATTCCCATTTCTCTTTCCTAAACCTCTCACTAACAATCTGCAATAAACTTTTAATCTAGGTCTGTTCCAATAAGGTGTCATTCCAAGAAGTGCCCTTCCATTTTGTTGGTTTATCATTAAGTATGTCTGTATAATTGCGTGTCTTGCACACGTTTCAAACTTACATTGTTCCTCCCTTCAAAAGCAGGGAAAACAATTCTCTCAACTCTTGAGTGAGTTATTTTTTGGTCTCGCTAAATGAAAACTGCCTCATTTAACTTGCGAGTCTTATTCAAAGTATAAGAGGTCTAGAACCTTCCTTTTGATTAACTTTTCAGGTTCACAGTAAGTGACCTGCTCTCTTTGTATAAATCTCACAAAGTAATTCTGTTTAAATATAAGAAGTTGTAGGAACTTCCTTTTTATTCTTTATGTTTTCCATTTTGTTATCTTCGAAGTTGTTATTCTCGTTAGAATGTTCTTTCGGAGGTTTCTTATAGTACACTGCCTGTACTCCTGTAAATGTTAAAACTTTAATTATTCCATTTTGCCTATTTATTAAATCTTACCAAGATTTTAATACACGGTTTAAAAAACCTCAATAATTGTCAATTGCCTGGAGCAACTGTTTAATGTTGAGAGGTCTGCGACCCCATTTGTTAAAAAGTTCAAATGAACTAGGTTTATTAAAATTATATTGCATAATTGTTAATTTCCTCAAACTTTTTCTAATTGTAAAATAAACAAATCTTTTCCCTTCGCTTTTTCATTTTCGAATATAAAGTTTAGGCAAAATCCTGTCTTCCTTGACTCTCCTCACTCAATGATATTAAAATCATTAATAGAGCTTTCACCATTTGTTGCATTTGAGCAAGAATTCTTCATTTTTACCTCACTAAAGTTCTTCTTAGCGTTAATAGCTAATTCTAATTGGCCAGTAAGGCAAGTAAAGTTCGCTAAGCCAACTACCTGCTTGTGGAGACCCTCTCCGAAAACTTATGGTCAGTTTTCTAAAAGATAAGTGTTTCCTTTTGTCTAAACTTTTAGCCGGCTCCTCGCTGAGTAAAAGCTTAGCCATTGTCCAATGCAACCATTGGTTCATTTACCAAGATTACTCAATAAGGCATAATCTTTTATTATTTTCCTTTTTAGAGACACTTGGTCGCCCTTACAGGAACTCCATAATTTTGGAAATTGAAAATACCAAGCTTGAGTTAAATCATTGGCATTCTTCGAATTACTTTGTAAATCCTAATTTCTTTGAGAAGACATACAGTAAATTTGTTCCTCTCAGTCTAGCCAGAACATCACCCTTCCCCATAGTACTTTTATACATGCTTGGGAGGAAATATACTAAAGCCTCTCTCTTACAAACCGCCCAAGTCCTAGCTGCGGTTCCCGTTAGCCTCGACCAAGCTCGTACCTATTTTAGATATCAGGAGGTTAAGTTTCTGTGGCAATCGCCTTCAAGTGTGTTTAAAGTGAAGATTATTAATTTTGTGGGGCTCTCCTCCTATTTTTCTATCCTTTTTCTCCAGTCCGAAACCCATTTCCTTTTCTTAATCATCTTCCCTTGGTGGGTGGGTTATTCCCTAGCCTATAATCTACCCACCCAGGACCAAGGTAGTAGTTTTGACGTGTCCGGCAAGTGTGGTGGAGGACTGTGGTGGTACAGGAGCCATACCGAGGTGGCTGTGGGGTCTATACCCCAGGACCAAGGGTGTAGTGGTGGCGTTTCCGGCAAGTGTGGTGGAGGACTGTGGTGGTACAGGAGCCATACCGAGGTGGCTGTGGGGTCTATAACCCGGGTCCAAGGCTGTAGTGGTCACCGGTCTGGCAAGTGTGGTTGAGGACTGTGGTGGATCAGGAGCCATACCGAGGTGGCTGTGTGGTCTATAACCCAGGACCAAGGCTGTAGTGGTCACGAGTCCGGCAAGTGTTGTGGTACAGGAGCCATACCGAGGTGGCTGTGGAGGTCTATAACCCGGGACCAAGGCTGTTAGGGACGTGTCCGGCAAGTGTGGTGGAGGACTGTGGTGGTACAGGAGTCATACCGAGGTGGCTGTGGGGTATATAACCCCGGTCCAAGTCTGTAGTGGTCACGTGTCCGGCAAGAGTGGCGGAGGACTGCGATTGTAGCGGTGGTGCTGCACTCATGTCGTGAACTAAAGCCTGGGTTACGGCCTCGCTGAACGGTATTGTGGTTGTTGAGACCAAGTCCAAGAAGAAGCGCAAACTGAAGGACAGAGGATCTGGAAAGTACCTGGGTTGTGCCTGTGCAAACCCGTCTGCGAGCAGGTAAGGTGCAGGTTAGCTTAGGGAGGAGTCCGGGAGACTGCCACTGAGCGGTAGCTGGCTCCGGTGAGAACTTGCAGAGCAGGTAACTGGCAGGTTAGCTTAGGGAGGTGTCCAGGAGACCGCCACAGGGCGGTAGTTGGCTCCGGTGAGAACTTCAGAGCAGGTAAGGTGCAGGTTAGCTTAGGGAGGAGTCCGGGAGACCGCAACAGAGCGGTAGCTGGCTCCGGTGAATACTTGCAGAGCTGGTAACGCGCGGGTGAGTTTAGGGAGGAGTCCGGTTGACCGCCATAGAGCGGTAGCTGGCTCCGGTGAATACTTGCTTAGCTGGTAACGCGCAGGTTAGCTTATGGAGGAATCCGGGAGACCGCCGCAGAGCTGTAGCTGGCTCCGGTGAAAACTTGCAGAGCCGGTAGAACGCAACTACTTACCGCTGTGTCGCATAATGATTGACCACTAGAGCCACGTAACCCCGCTCTCTCGTTTGTAATAAATATGATATCCAAGCTCGGGGTAGCGGGGCGATGTATAAAGTACAGTAATATACACTTATTTATTAATAACTAATACTAGATACATAACACGATGACAGCTCAAATGCAAATACCCTGTTGTTGTTTGAGTCTTCAGTCTTTTGACTGGTTTGATGCAGCTCTCCATGCCTCCCTGTCCTGAGCTAATCGTTTCATCTCTACATAGCTCTGACACCCTACATCGGAGGCAATCTGTTTAACATATTCTAACCTTGGTCTACCCCTACAGTTTTTGTCCTCGACCCTTCCTTCCATAACTAAGCTTGCTATTCCTGGGTGTCTTAGTATGTGTCCTACCAACCTATCTCTTCTCTTCATTAGCAGTCGCCAGAAACATCTCTCCTCTCCCACTCGTCTTAATACCTCTTTGTTTGTAACCCTATCTACCCATCTGATCTTCATCATTCTCCTGTAACACCACATTTCAAATGCTTCAATTCTCCTCTTTTCTGCTGCACCAATAGTCCAAGTTTCACTTCCATAGAGCGCCACGCTCCAGACAAAGGCTTTCAAAAATGACTTCCTAATACCTAAATCTATATTCGATGTCAGCAGATTCCTTTTTTGTAGAAATGCTTTCTTTGCCTGAGCC
The DNA here is from genome assembly GCA_946902985.2 of Meconema thalassinum. NCBI lineage: Eukaryota > Metazoa > Arthropoda > Insecta > Orthoptera > Tettigoniidae > Meconema > Meconema thalassinum. Next base: position 1,869,831 of record CAMPQE020000004.1, on the reverse strand, counting down.
AACCTACTTTTAATATCCTCTTTGCTTCGTCCATCACTGGTTATTCTGCTTCCTAAGTAACAGAAGTCTCCTACTTCCTTCAGCTTTTCACCTGCCAATTTGATCTCCATAGAGGTTTCTGATTTATTTCGGCTGCATTCCAGTATTTTTGTTTTACATTTATTTATTTTCATCATGAATTCTTTCCGTAAGACGGAGTCCATACCATTCAAAAACTCATTCAAATCCTCAGGCTTGTCGGCCAAGATGACGATGTCATCAGCAAATCTCAGAGTTGAAATTATTTCTCCTTGAATCTTCACTCCCACTTTAAATTTTTCTCTAATTTCCTTCATTGCTTGTCCAATGTAAAGATTGAAAAGTATGGGTGATAAGTTGCAGCCTTGCCTTACACCTTTCTGAATACCAGCTTCTCTCTCATGTCCTTCAACTCGAATGACTGCTGTCTGGTTTCTGTACCGATTGTATATCACCCTCCTATCCCTGTACTTTATTCCAATTGATTTCAAAATGTCAAACAATTTAGTCCAATCAACGTTATCAAAAGCCTTTTCTAAGTCTACAAAAGCCATGAACGTTCTCTTATCTTTCCTTATTCTACCTTCTAAAATCAGCCTAAGACTTAGTACAGCTTCCCTTGTTCCTACATTTCTTCTGAAACCAAACTGGTCTTCACCCAACTCCGTTTCTATCTGGCTTTCAATCCTCTTGTAAATTATTCTAGACAGGATCTTTGAAGCATGAGTAATCAAGCTGATTGTACGGTAATCTTCACATCTGTCAGCTCCCACTTTCTTTGGTATAGGGATGATTACATTCTTCTTGAAATCAGGGGGTACCTCACCTGTCTCATAAATCCTACACACCAAGTGAAATAACCTTATCAGACCTTCATCTCCTATGCAGCGTAGCAACTCAATCGGTATATCATCTATGCCTGGTGCTTTGTTCCTGCTTAAGTCTTCCAAAGCTCTATCAAATTCTGATCTCAATATTAAATCTCCTTTCGCATCCTCATCAATTTCCTCCTCCCTATCCATTACATGATTCTCAATCTCCTTTCCCTTATACAAACTCTCTATGTAAGCTTTCAATCTCTCAACCTTTTCTTCCCTGTCTGTTAGTGGCTTTCCATTTGTGTCCTTAATATTACAGCACTTAGTCTTCTTTTACCCAAAAGTATTCTTAATCTTTCGATAAGCTGTGTCTACTTTTCCTAATTTCAGACAATTTTCTATACCTGCACATTTCTCTTTCAACCATTCTTCTTTCGCTTCCTTGCACTTCTTGTTAACCTCATTTCTCAGACGTCTGTATTCTGCTTTCCCCTTTTCATCTCTTAGATTCTTGTGTTTCCGCCTTTCATCCATCAATTCTAGTATATCCTGAGTGATCCACGGTTTTCTACCTATTCTTTCTTTCCTACCAATGTTTTCTTCTGCGGATTTTGTTATTTCATTCTTCAAAAGTGCCCATTCGTCTGCAATTGAAGTTTGTTTAGGGTTTTTCATTAGTCCTTCCTTTATACTCTTCTTGAATCTTTTGTTTACATGCTTCTCTTTCAGTCTGTCTATTGCCCACCTTTTTGGCTTTTGACTTTTCTTCAGTTTCTTCAACATTAATCTGCATTTCATTACAACCAGATTGTGATCAGAGTTTATGTCAGCACCAGGATATGTTTTACAATCCAAAATCTGGTTTCGAAACCTCTGCTTGACCATAATGAAGTCGATTTGGTAACGCCCTGTATCTCCTGGTCTCATCCATGTGTATATTCTTCTATTGTGGTTATTGAATAAGGTGTTAGCTATGACCAATTCATGCTCGGTGCAGAATTCTACCAGCCTGCTTCCTCGATCATTCCTTTCACCTAATCCGAAATCTCCTACTGTCTTCCCTTCTCTCACTTTTCCTACCACAGCATTCCAATCTCCCATTACTATAACATTTTCATCACCCTTGATATACCTCAGAATTTCGTCTATTTCTTCGTAGACCTTTTCAACATCCTCATCATCAGCTTGACTGGTAGGCATATAAACTTGTAACACTGTAGTGCAGGTAGGTTTTGTATTGATTTTTGCTACAATAATCCGTTCACTATATTGCTCATAATATTCCACCCGCTGTCCAAGTTTCCTACTCAATATGAGGCCAACCCCTGCTTGGCCATTGTTTGATTTAGTGCTAATGACCCTATAGTCTCCTGACCAAAAGTCCTGTTCTTCCTGCCAGCGCATTTCACTAATCCCAACCAAATCCAACCTCAAGCTATCCATTTCCCTTTCTAAGTTTTCTAACCTTCCACTTCCTAGCAGACTTCTAACATTCCACGCTCCGATCCGTAGATTGTCAGATTTCCTCTTTGTCACTTCTGTGATGTTAACCCCCTCTCGAGTAGTCCCCACCCGGAGATCCGAACGGGGGACTAGTTTACCTCAGGATTGAAATTTTACAAGGGAGGAGGCCATCATCACATGTAATTATGCAAAGAGAGGTGCATATCCTCGGGAATAGTATACGGCTGTAGTTTCCCGTTGCTTTCAGCCGTGCAGCAGGACGCAGTGTAGCCATTATTGGCTTATATTATCAATATCTTAACCGTCTATAAGACTAGTAAAGAATTGATTTATTATGAAAGGTTGCTACTCCCTTTCAGAATAAGTAAAGAGCAATTCTACTAACAAAAATACTAACCTTCTACCGTACTAACAATTAAATACCAAAACTCTACTAAAATACCCTGAAGTGAGGTTTAAATCACAAACATATAATAATAAAAATTATTCTCCACTTACAAATTCTTTTTTCTGGTTGTTCTCTGGCAATTGAAACTATCAATACTTGTTTGTGAGCATGTAAGCAAGCTTCCATTACCTGCATCTCTTGTGCAGTGTCCACAACAACTTTCATGAAGAAAGGTCCCCTCACAATATTTAATATCCTTCTGCTCCTTTCTTTTCTTCTTACGTTTTCTTAAACGTCTCTTTCTACACCAGCATACCTCTAGACATAAAATCTATTTATCCAAAGCATAACATTGTCACACCTCAGAACATAACATAATCTTGAATAAAACATGACATCACCATAGTAACAAAGCCACCTGTCACCCACTGCTGGACCACCACAAAACACTAGACTCTCTGTGGTGCTCCATCAATAGGTGGCCATGGTAGGTAACCTCATTTACCCACATCACACACCATGGCGCTAATACATACTTACAGAAACCCAAGGGTGTGTTATGTAACCAAAAGTTTTGGTTACAGTGTACTGCTGTGTCTCACTGACTGTCTCGCTGATTCGCATTCGCCCACTTTGTTGACTGACTGTACCGTCGTACACGTATCACTGAACTTTGCTGAGTGGCGTCCTTACATATTTGGAGGAATAGTCTCGGCCTTTTCGGGTGGATTTGAAATTCTTGACCTTACGAGACCTAGTATTCGCTTTTCGGACTTTCTTGAGATTCTCTCGGCATCTCTTGAGACCTTTCGGAGCTTCTTCTCACGAGTACCTCCTCCCGTTAGAACCACCTATGTATGTCGTCCACCCACAGGCCATTTGTCCACCGCACTCTGTCAGGTGTTTAGGCAAACTGACAGATTTAAGTCTTTATGGGACGGAAGTAAGAGAAAATGGTGGATTCGCCGCCATATAATATAATTATTTTGACTAAATTATCGGGAAGACTGAGAGTATCTTAATATTTCATACAGAAGCTTTGCAGATACTTCATGTAATGTTATATGGTTTAACATCTTGGCTTACAGGATTGAGCAGCGTCGCTTATCGGTAATTATTTCCCGACGTTTCGGCTGACATAGCAGCAGCCTTAATCATGGGTAGGTACGAGTTGGTGTCCGTACTCAAACTACCGGTTATTGCCAGTCAGATATGCTTGCTTGCCCTGCATTGTCGTCACGCTGCTCGCTGATTGGTCCCCGCCCCTGGCAGTCGCGCGCTAGGAGAACTTTCCAAATGTTGCTAAGTTTGAAACCATCTTCGCGATTGAAATTATTGGGATGCTTCACGACCTCTATTGCCTCTCTAATTAACCTGTTTTGATATCCGGGAATTTTAGCAACAGAGTCGGCCTTATCAAATTCGATGGCTTGTCTCGTGACGTCAGCATGTTCAGCTATTGCAGATCTGTAGTTTATCTGTTTCGTATCTCGAATGTGCTCTGAAATCCTAATGGAAACGCGTCGTTTTGTTTGCCCTATGTAAACCTGTCCACAGGAGCAAGGCACTTTGTAAACTCCTGCGTCCTGGTTTGGCAGCTTTATCTCGTTTGATTTACGCACCACTTGCCTCGGCTTGTTTATTGGATGTATCACAGTTGTCACATCGTGTTTCTTAAGCAGCCTGGCGATTCTATCTGTCAACCCCTGTACGTACGGCAGAAAAACTTTATGGTAGGGTCTATCTTTGTTCATTTTGCCAGTTCTTCGTCTTTGTTCTACCTTCCGAGTGGCCCTATTTATTTGTCCTGTGCTGTAGCCATTAGCTAGGAGCGTGTTCCAAACATGTTTCTTCTCTTCATTCATGCTATCCTCTTCGCAAATGTGGTTGGCTCTGGTGAGGAGTGTTCTAGCTACCATTTCTTTCTGCGATAGAGGATGACTTGAGTTAGCATGTAGGTACCGATCTGTGTGAGTATCATTCCTATAGACCCTGTGTCCGAGCGTGTTATCTGTTCGTTTATAGTGCAGAACGTCTAAGAAGGCCAGCTGATTATTTTCTTCTAGTTCCATTGTGAAGTTCATGCTCGGATGTCTGGAGCACATGAAGTCCAGAAAGTTCTGAAGTGTGGTGCGTCCATGTTCTCATATCAAAAAGACGTAGTCTACGTCTACCAACACTTAGGCTTCGATGGGCTCTCCTTTATCGCTTCTTCTTCGAAGTTAGCCATAAACACGTTAGCCAGTAGAGGAGAGAGCGGGGGGAACCCATGACTGCTCCCTCCATTTTCTGAAACATCTGCCCATTGAATACGAAGACTGTGAAGTTAACGCAGTGTTCAGCTAAATTCACCAAGTCCGTTGGACCTCCTGTGGCTGTAAGCTTTTCCCTGATTAACTGTGTGGCGTCAGGTACAGGAACCCTGGTAAATAGAGACTCCACATCGAGGCTTGCCAGTAGATCACCGTCACTCAGTTTTATACTCGCTATGATATCTGTAAAGTGCTGCGAGTTTTTCACGTGAGAGTCTGGCGTAGGGAATAATGGCTGCAGTACCTGGTTGAAATATTTAGCCAGAGCGTGAGTTGGAGACGCTATGGCGCTAACTATAGGCCTCAGAGGCACATCGGGGTTGTGTATTTTAGGTAGGCCGTAGAACGTGGGAGTTCTTGAGTAGCAAAGTACTAGGGATTTCTGCTTCTCTTCTGGAATAGATGACTCCTTAATTAGCCGCGTCGTCGTTAGTTCTATCTTCCTTATGGGCTTCTTCGGGATCGCCTTATAAACTCTGTCCGAAAGGAGGCTGTGAACTTTATCCACATAGCCTTGGGTGTCGAATACAACCGTAGCATTCCCTTTGTCTGCTGGCAAAATCGTAATGCTTTCATTGCTTCGTAGCTCTTTAAGGGCCTGACGTTCTTCCCTGCTGATGTTGATTGAAACAGGCCTGGCATTTTTGATGATCTGAGTGGCTTCTGCTCAAATTTCTTCTGCTTCTAAGGCTGGTAGATGACGGATAGAAGTTTATACCTCGCAGGTAAGATCTTCCGTATAAGGGCGTCTCGGCGTAATTGCGTAATTAAGTCCTTTGGCTAATAGGTCCTTACTTGGCTCGTTCAGTGGCAGGGATGACATTTTGATCACTATGCGCTTCCTATCTAGTGCATACGTTGAAGGTGGTTTCTGCCTTTGTTGCAGCAAGTCAAATTTCAGTTGTTTTCTGTAATATGGAATATGCTTGCCTTGCGGTTATGTTATCCAACATCGTCCAATCGTCGGGAGACAGTCGTAGCATTAGCTTGAACTGTATGTCATATAGTTCTCGCGTCACCATATCTAGAACGAAAACTACGTGCATTAGAGCAGTATAAATCTAGCAGGCTACCAATCAAACAGATAATAAAGAAGTTATAAAATTCTACTAACAAATACAGAAGGTGTAATGCTGCAGATAGTAAATGTTGAAAAGTGAGATTGAAATGCCGTGTTAAGAAGCGGAAGAGAAGAAAAGATAGCGGCGAAATTTAGAATCCATGACATACACGAACGATTGAGCAGACTGGTGGAATTCTGCACCGATAACTAATAAGGCATAGCTAACACGTTTCAAACGAACTCAACAGAACTATAAACACTGGAATGAGACCAGGAGGTATAGGACGTTTATAAACTGATTTTATTGCGGTCAAGAAGAGATTCCGAAATCTGAATTGGGATTACAAAACGAACTCTGGGGGCAACACAAATTCTACCTACAATCTGGTTTTTATGAAGTAGATGAGAACTCCAATGCAAGGAACTCGATTTTTTGAAAGAGAAATCTGTAGATGAGAACATTGTCAGAGACGAAAGAAGATAGAGGACGAGTTGAAGGAACAGATGTTGGTTCGCTCAGGATATACTACAATATGAATGAAAGATGGATGAACAAGAGTGAATGACATGAAATAGAGAAAGCTGAAAATAACGTCTGAAAATTGAGGTAATGATGAAGTACAATAAAGCTAAGGAAAATGGTTCGAATAAATATGAGAATGACTATCTCATACTGTTGTGGATAGAGTGGTTGGCTGTCGACCCGGAGGTTTGAATTTGGTTGTTGGCCCAGCCAAGGATTTTAATTCTGGTCTGAGGACTGGGACTGGGTACATTCAGCCTCATGAGGCCAAGTTGAGAAGAGGTGGGCGCGATTTCCTCACCAGGCATCCTCCAACTGTTCATTTTGGATTTCCTACTTTTACTCCAGGCAAACACGGGGATTGTTTTTAACTTCAGGCCACACCCGCCTCCTTCCCAATCCTTGACATGATTTCAAATACACAATTGTACATCAGCACACACAGGTTATCAGAAATATTCAAACATACAAAACGCAACCAAAGTACTCGGGGCTAAATGATCAAGATATACATGCTCCTTAAATGAAACTACAGGGACCAACAGACATCGGTTATGTACCAACTGAGTTGCTACGATGCATAGGGGCTGAAGATCTGGTCAGTTTATTTCGCTAATTTATACTTTGGATCCTTGACAGGTATGTGAAGGGTTATAAAAGCTGGTTATGAACTGTATGCCGTTATATCTATATTGAAGAAATCAGAAGCTGACAGATGGGAAGGTTCTCCTACAATGAGTGTGATGACTAACGCTTCGAAGTTTTTATTAGAAGCATAAACAAATGCTGATGATGAAGAAATTGAAGAAATGTATGATCAATTAGAAGAATTGTTTGACATAGTAAAGGAGAATTCAAACATTATTTTAATGGATTATTTTAATTCTTCCGTTGGCTCTCAAAATAATGTTAAGTAAGCTAGAAAGTTTGGCATGGGTGATGTCCAAGTGAGAGGAGAAAGATTACTCGAATTCTGTGAGCAATATGAGATGGTAATAACTTATACCTGTTTCGAAGTTCCCAAGAGAAGACGTTACACCTGGATAGCACCCGAGGACAGAGGAAGGTTGCAAATTGACTACATCATAGTTAAACAAAGATATTGTAACCAAGTGAAAGCCAGCCATATTTACCCTGGGCCGGAAATTGATAGTGATCACATCCTAGTTGCAGCTAAATGTGATATAAGGTTCAAGAGGAATGAGTCATTTGGACAAAAAGATGGTGTTTAAATAAGCTTCAGGATTGTAATGTAGTACAAAAATATAAAGATGTTAGATATTTGGTTAAGGATGAGACTTTAGGATGGGATGATATAAGAAATGGCTTAGAATCAGCTGCAACGGAAGTACTAGGCAAAGGGAAATTGGAACCGAAAAAGGAATGGATGACCCAGGAAATCCTAGAGCTTATTGAATAAAGGAACAAATTTAGAAATATAGACACTCAAGCATATTAGTCTCTAAAGAATCAAATAACAAGGAAATGTCGCAAGGAGGAAGATAATTGGATGAAGCGGGTATGCGTGGGTATTGAGCATGACCTGAAGAATGGGAAACCCGACAAAGCTTATTTTAAAGTGAAGTCTTTGAACTATCTACTACGCATCACAAGCAACGTAGTTAAGGATTCCTAAGGGAAGCTATTGTTTGAAAATGAAAAGGTATGTGGTCGATGGAAGGAATACCTTGACGATTTGTATGATGGACCAGATATTACTGACAATAGTACTTATATAGAAGATGAAGAACTAATTGAAGAAGATGATAAAGGTCCAACTGCAGAATTTTATGCAGCACTAAACTGAATGGAAATAAAGCAACTGGTGTAGATAACATTCCTGCACAGCTCTTAAAATGTTTTGATGTAAGCATTAAGGAATGACTTTTTCAAAACATTACTAAATGCTATGAGAACGGATTTGTACCTCCTGATTTTATTAAAATTTGAACAATCACACTACCCAAGAAGGAAATGCTTGTGAATGTTCTAATTATAGAACTTAACCCATTCTTTCACATGTATCAAAAATAGACTGAGCAAGAAAATTGAACAACATCTGGATAGTGATCAGTATGGATTTTGAACAAGGAAAGGGACTAGGGAGGCTATCCTTGCATTACGTCAGATTTTAGAAAGAAGACTGGAAGTTAATCGAAAAACCTATATAGTATTCATTGATGTAGAAAAGGCATTTAATAATGTCAATTGAAAGACCTTATTTCTTACATTTGCCAAAGTTGGGATTGACTGGAAAGACAGGTGCCTTATTCTGAACTCATATAAAAATCAAACTACCGAAATAACAGTTGATGGCAATAAAAGAGAAGCAAAAATAAGAAGAGGTGTAAGGCAGGGTTGTACTCTATCACCATTTCTTTTTAATATCTATATAGAAGCTTCAGTAAATACATTAAAAGAGAAATCAAAAGAATTAAAATGTAATGGATTACAGGTACATAGCATTCGCTTTGCAGATGATATTGCAATTTTAGCAAACTCTGCATGTGAAATGAAGAGCATGTTGGAAGTTTTTCAGAAATCCTTAGGAAAATTCGGGCTAAGATTTAATTCTCGGAAGTCATAATTAATGATAGTTGATAAAAAGAAACAACCAATTTTTGCTAATATAATGTTAAATGATAGTGTCATTGAAAAAGTAACGGAATTTTGCTATTTGGGAAGTGTGATTAATTATGACAATAGATGCATCTAAGAAATTAAGAAAAGAATAGCGTTGGCGGAGGAAGCCTTTCAAAATAAGAAGAATTTGCTGCTCAATGGCCACCTCAACTTGAAGATAAAGAAGTCATTTCTCAAGACCTTTGTTTGGAGTGAGTTGACCTATGGTTGTGAAGCATGGACACTTGGGAAAAGAGAAGAATCAAAACTTGAGGCAGCTGAAATATGGTTTTGGAGACGAATGACCCGAACAAGCTGGATGGAAAGAAAGACAAATGAGCTTGTTCTGAACCAAATTCAGGAGAATCGATGCCTGTTGAACACCATCAAGTCAAGGAATGCAAAACCCATGGGACATACTTAGACATGACACTCTCCTCCAGGTAATTTTAAGGAAAATCTTTGGGGGAAAACAAAGGGGACGACCAAGACAATCGTATCTCAAGAACATTGTCAAGGAGATGGAAGGTGACTCGTATGCCAATGTGAAGAGGACTGCTGAAGACTGTAAGAAATGGCTGCAACGACAAGGCTTTTAGCCTTTAGAAGCGGATGACGATGATGAAACAAATGGATTGGATGACAGCCGAGTTAGGTAATGACAAGTTCAGTGAACAAGAATCGGAGGAACAAGGGTAGTTGTATTAAGTATCAGACTGGTCTTGGTAGAATAAAGATCGAGAGGAAAACGTTCGTGGCATATTTAGTGTAAATAAAGCTGTGTATAATGTTGATTCGAGATATTGTTTGACAGTTTGAAAAGTTTCGGAATACAATTCAGGATTCTGAGTGTGTCTACAACCAGCTGGTATTTATTAGATTCGATAGACATGAGAGAGAAACTGGTATTTAGAATGATATTAGGTAAGACTGCATTTTATCATTCGTACTTTTCAATCTATACATATGGCAAGTAACAAAGGAAATGCCAAAGCAATTTAAAGTAGAATTGAGGACGAAGATTAGTAATTTCGACTCAGTGACTTACGTACGACAAGGTCATCTTAGCCTCATCACCAGAGGATTTGATCATGTTTCTAAACGATATGTACGATGTGTTGAGCAAAGATTTCATAATAAAATCATTGTATTTGAAACAGAATAAACGGAATGCAGCAGGATGTTTTAAAATAAAAATATTGAAATCGATTGGCTGTTTAAACACTAAGAGACGTTGGTGACTCCAACTTGGGCGCAGAATGGACAAAGCAAATAAGATATAAAGGTTGGGTTGACATCTGTTTAAATAAAATATAGATCTAGGTATTAAAAAGTCATTTTTGAATCCATTGCCTGGAGTTTGGCGCTATATGGATTGTTTTCGCTGCAGTTGTTGTTTGAGTCTTCAGTCTTTTGACTGGTTTGAAGCAAGCTCTCCATGCCTCCCTGTCCTGAGCTAATCGTTTCATCTCTACATAGCTACCACACCCTACATCCGAGGCAATCTGTTTAACATATTCTAACCTTGGTCTACCCCTACAGTTCTTGTCCTCGACCCTTCCTTCCATAACTAAGCTTGCTATTCCTGGGTGTCTTAGTATGTGTCCTACCAACCTATCTCTTCTCTTCATTAGCAGTCGCCAGAAACATCTCTCCTCTCCCACTCGTCTTAATACCTCTTTGTTTGTAACCCTATCTACCCTTCTGATCTTCATCATTCTCCTGTAACACCACATTTCAAATGCTTCAATTCTCCTCTTTTCTGCTGCACCAATAGTCCAAGTTTCACTTCCATAGAGCGCCACGCTCCAGACAAAGGCTTTCAAAAATGACTTCCTAATACCTAAATCTATATTCGATGTCAGCAGATTCCTTTTTTGTAGAAATGCTTTTCTTGCCTGAGCCAACCTACTTTTTATATCCTCTTTGCTTCGTCCATCACTGGTTATTCTGCTTCCTAAGTAACAGAAGTCTCCTACTTCCTTCAGCTTTTCACCTGCCAATTTGATCTCCATAGAGGTTTCTGATTTATTTCGGCTGTATTCCAATATTTTTGTTTTACATTTATTAATTTTCATCATGAATTCTTTCTGTAAGACGGAGTCCATACCATTCAAAAACTCATTCAAATCCTCAGGCTTGTCGGCCAAGATGACGATGTCATCAGCAAATCTCAGAGTTGAAATTATATCTCCTTGAATCTTCACTCCCACTTTAAATTTTCTCTAATTTCCTTCATTGCTTGTTCAATGTAAAGATTGAAAAGTATGGGTGATAAGTTGCAGCCTTGCCTAACACCTTTCTGAATTTCAGCTTCTCTCTCATGTCCTTCAGAATATATAAAAATAGAAATATCTGACTGAGGTGTTGTAGGAAAATATTGATGATTAAAAGATTAAATATAGTTCTTAATCAAGGGTATTAGGACGAGTGGGGGAGGGTAGAGTCTGACGAGTGGTTATGAATAAAAGAGATAGCTTGGTATGGCACATACTACGGCAACCGGAATTGAAACATTACAGTTGTTATGGAAGGACGGGTCGAGGACAAGAACTCGAGGGGATAACCAAGAATAGTTTATTCTTTCGTATGTAGGGTGTGTAGGTTCTGCGGTGATAGAATGGTAAGCTCAAGAATCAGTGCCGTCACTCAACAAAAACTTCGCCCGTGCGAAAGCTCACCCACTTTTGCACGCGCGTTTACGGATTTATTTAAGGAAATGCAATTTCATTACTTTTAGGATATTGTGCCGGGTTTGACAAACCTCTGAGATACTTACGTCAGGTATTGTATTACTTTTGTGTAATACAGGTCTTAAAGTGTATTGCTTCTGTGTAAAACCTACCCTGCACCTACCCCATTTGGTGTTATTTCTGTGTGTAAAACCAGTCTTAAAGAAGTTCTGCGGACACGTCTAGGGAGCAACTAATGTGAGGGAGCTGACGGGAGGAATACTCGCCATGCTTACCTGGATGAGCCTTAGTAAGCCAAGCGCTTGCTGTATAGCGCCTGCTCTTGTCAGCGTTCAGTGAAGATCTTAATCTACGTGAAATAACAATATGAAGCATTGGACTGTGTAAAAGGGGTTTATTTGCTAAAGGAGGGCAATGAAGTTTAGATAAAAAAGGGGGGAGGCTTATTATAGGAAAGAGGGATTTAGAAGACACATCTCCACTCACCGTACCGTTGACATCGGTCTGCTATGATGTCGTGTTGTGCTTCCATCGGGGCGGCGCCCCTATGGGTCCTTTGCGGAGCACTGCTCAAATGAGCGTAACCACTGGTAAGAGCTAGAATGCCATCAGGCAAGAGAGACCGGCGCGTGCTGCACCTCCCATTTATAGACTAAAAGCGTGTAGTCACTCTACCTCAGCGGAATGTGGAGTGTAACGTCCTGGGTTTCCTCCCTACTTTGCTAGGCTGGCGGTCTTCTGGGGCTACGACCTGCCGTGCTTCCGTTGCTATGCCGGTAATCCATCCTTTAGGTATATGTGTGGGCTCAACCCTAGTATAGGGTTAGGGCCACTACAAGACGCCTTTCTGTTTTAATAAGCGGCCTCCCATATTGGAGTAGACGTGGGGGTGCAAAACTAGACTGTTATTCTTCTTCTTTTACTTTCTTCTAGCTGTAGATTACCTTGTATTCTTCTTATCGTTCTTCTTTTCTTCTGTTCTTCTACGTAGATGGAGGGGGTGAGTGAAATTGGGTCGTACTAAGGGGTGGAAGGTTTGGGAAGAGTGAGGGGTGGTTTGCTATACAGTCAGTTTCATAGCAGATAGTTCTCTGTATCTGGATTATTTCCATGTTGCGTTTTTGACATAGTATTTGCTGCCTATTTTGCAGACTTGAAAGTTTCATTAAAATATTGACATTGTGGTACTAACATTAAAAAAAGATGGAATTTCAGCTGAGATAAGTAGTGAAAGAAATTACGTTGAAATAAATAGCTTGAATGAAATTGCATAGGAAATTTAAGGTGTGGCCACCGCTCTCGGATCAGTGCGTGACTTGCGTAGAACATCGCCAAGTCGAGCACTGCCGCGAGGGTGCGTGCACATCTGTAATTCTGCTATGATGTAAAATGATGCCGTAAGGAGCTTAAGTACAGGTTGGCCCTCTCAAGCTAGCACGTAACCTCTGTATCGTGTGTAAGAAAGGGGAAAAAATAGTGTATCGTATGGGCTACCCTAGCCCAAGTGTAGCTGGGAGGGTGCGCCACTATGATTAACCTCCTTACAACGTGGGGATGATAAAAGAAAATGAAAATTGTAGAAAGTATCCTAGAAAACGTGAAATTCCTTCAAAATTGTCTTAGCATTTGCTTGAAAAAAAATGTAGTTATGGTTACAAGAGAAAATATATTAACATTTAAGTGATTTGAAAAAAAAATAGCTGATGGCTCCTGCCTATATCGGCTTACAGGCTACTATGTTTTATTGGTTTTGACTGTCGCTGTTTCCCCGTGCGTTGAATCTTCGGTCTTGTTTCACGTTCGCCTGGGTGGCATCCTGCATTGATGGATTGTACAGCGTAATACTACTCTGAAATCAGAAATCTCTCTTAATGTTCGTTTACAGTGGAATGATTTTTACCCTGGTACCGTTAATCTTTCTCTGAAGGTCGTTACGTATTGCGATGTAGTCTCTTTTACTGAATGTCTGCATTTCCAATGATATACTTATATACTAATGCGTAATATTTACTGTCCCCGTTTACCCGGATAGTAGGCTGTCAGATATCCGCCCCCTCAATCGGATTGCCAACAATCAATCGCACCAGCTCAGCTACATCAATGAAAATGGCACTGACAGATACTATCGAGATATGAGCACAGAAGTTAACAGGAAATCATTGTGGAACACACCAAAATAGACGGGGGTACATACTTACCTTCACTTACCTCAAAAAAAAATATCTCGGGGATTGAGTTGACAACAGGATCACTAAAGTCTGTTCACACAATAACCTCCACCATGACATTTAAAAATGAACCAGAACGAAGACGAGAACTTTGAACTGTACAAAAGCTTTTATTTCAAATGAAGGGTAAGATTTTAATAACACAACAAAATAAATGTGGCTATCAGTAGCCCATGTCAATCTGACTACGTCCTCCTGTAGGACTTGCAAAGTTATCATACAACATGATATAGAACATATTAGCTCCCACGAGCTCCAAATAACGTAATATTCATAACACAATTGGATTGGAAAGGAAGTGAGGACGAGACATATATAGAGCATTTGGTTTCCTTTTAATAAACATGACGTATTTATAGGCGCAAGGCCAGAGTGGACGTCCTCACCCGCTGATAACCAGTTGTTGGGACAGCTGCGAGCTACCCTTCAACCTGTCGCACACTTGTCAAATGGGCTCCCTTCTCATGCTACATTACGTAAGAATACAGCTCTCTCTCAAGCTTTAAATGTCTGCAAGACAACTCAAATATATATTTACACAAATCTTTCAAATACTTTACTCACATCCTACTGGATTATTATGACAATCCTTAAACTTGTTAAGTTCTCATCCAAATGTTTAATAAGCTCTTAAATGTTTATAACAAAATCACATAAATTATTTATAACAATTAGAAATTGTTTATAATATTATCGAAGATAATAACAAAAATTTTAAACACGCCTTTAACATCACTTTCGTTCCACATTATTGTCAAAAAATATTTACATCATTTATTTACAATATTAACATTTAAATTATTTAAATTATTAATTTAAGAAATACATTAACCACATGTTCATCCGGTTGGTAATTTCATAATCGTGTCCATATAATCGACCAATGAAGGTTAGTTATACATGTTAATGTCACAATCTGGTTTAATAAAGGTTTTAATAATTATTTGTGACGGTAATCTTCATTCAAAATCTTATCTCAAATTCTTTCAAAACTCTTGTTAATTATAACAGTAAATTCACTTGATTAATTTTCAACGAACTATGACAATACACTCCAGCGGAAAATACTTCGCTAACAAAATAATGCACAAACTGCATTAAAATTAAGCCCAAAATTCATCATATATTAATCTATATGGCATCAAAAACTTCCACAGAACTTACAAAAACCTCCACTAATAATTCTTTAACATTAATTCCTGTGGGAACCTCCTTCATATATTCAAGGGCATTATACATCAGCGACTTTCAACACGTGCGCTGCACTAGCGATTATACATTCATAGTTCCACTTAAAAATTCTTATAATCATTAATTGTTTCAAAACTGTTTTCATTTAACCTTCGTGGATTTCATTCATGAATCGAAATGAAGTCAAAATTTGCCAATCACAAACAAATTTAATAGTGAATACGCTTATATACGCCTGTCTTGTCTATCAAAATTTAAGATTAACATCTTCAAAGAATTGTAGTATAAAAATACTATCATCAAATAAAGTGCGACTAAAACTGCAAAGTAGTCGAATAGAATCCAATTAGACTGGGGAATGCAAACATCATTATATAAATCTCTAATTGAGAAAAAACTCCTAACAACAGTTCACGAATTTAATGCATTCAATAATTCATTATTAAAGTTCATCTTTCACAAAAATGTCTATGATGCAATGATCGTTCATAACTGACGATAAATGTCTGTGTTGCAAGCAATTCAAATAACGACTAGTATTTCCAAGATCGTCGACAACGTAATGGATTTTAACGCTCTAAAATCATTTAAATGTTCTTCCTTCTTGATGATGACAGAAAATTGTTCAAAGTAATTAAACTGGGGTAGAATTACTTTAATAAAGTGACACGCTGTCTGAATTTAAATCTGCCATAAAAATCATTAACTTACAGTCAAAACGAGACTACAAAAAAAAATAAGCAAATTACTGAAAAATCCAAATATCAGTCTCAACTGATCCAAAATCATTTAACTATGCCCATGACATAACAATGTCTTAATAAATCGTCGAAAAAGGCATAACTCATCAAGGTGTACTGAGAATAGGAATCTCAACAAGAATATGGGGCAAAATACATGAGGACAAAAATATGGGAAAAATAGTTGCTCAAACATCATTAAGAAACTCAAATACAATAAACGTTCACGACTACCTTATCTGCCGATTGACGTTCCAGAGGAAAATTCCCCAAAGAAGACTGCTGATGGATCCTTTTCACCAAGTTAAAGCTGAGCTCCATCCTCGAAACAGGAAATAGCACCCTCGGAGAATCGAACTGCTTCCTTCTCCGGAAATTGCACTGCTCCTCGAAGACGAATAGACATCCTTCCGGCAATAATCTTCTTTGTGAGTCGGGATAACCCTGACCTCTCACGAAAAAATCCCTGAAGTTCCAGTAGACAATCGCCATGAAGTTTTTGTAGAAATTTCCGAAGAAATATTCATATACAGTGAGTATGAAATCATTCCATTGCTGTTGGATAGTATTCAGCCTTTAATCACGAAACATGGGTGTAGATGGTATTCACCACATGTTCGCTTGTGTGGAATTACAATTAGCGAAGTTCCATGTTGCTATCTTACTCCGTTGAAATATGTCCCAATCGCATTAAGTCCTTTAGCCTTCCATTTTCTCTTCGGTTGTAGTAATAGAAGAACAAACTGCCATATTAAATTGCTCCATTATACTGTAGCGTTGTGTAACAAAAGCAATCTGAAGTCTCCCTATTTCACTAGCCGTGTCAGCCGTGGCGTAGAATCTGGCGATACAAAGTGTTTCTCAGGTGGAGAGATAATCACTTTTGTCAGTCGTCGAAACTTGCTAATATCTTTCAAACTAATTACTCGAAATTGTTCAGCTTTTCTATATTACTTCATGTAGCACTGCACAATAGAATTAGCTTATAGACGACCGCTAACTGTTCACAGCTAATCTTGTAGATGCGTTCGAAGGTGCGTTTTAACTTCACCTAGTTTGACTTGAATCTCGTTAATGCAGTGGCTTCACCACGCGTTATAAAGACGACTCTTTTCACTACTTTCACTCGACGTCTCACCAAAATGATTTATATAAGAACTTTCACGATTAGACTTCGATGATCTGGGAATGAGATCTGAGAATGATCGGAGAATGAGACTCCTCTCTTCTGCGCAAGGCCTTTTATGAACTTCCTGAGGGGCGTATCCATCCCTTCCATAGCGTGATACTGCGTCATCGCTAGAAGTTCCAACTTCGTTAATACATGACGGATTTTCAAAATTCAAAAACTGAAAATAAATTTCACCAAAATTCCAAATCAATGCCTCTACTGCAAATGGATTTCCACAATTCTGCATTCCAAAAGTAATAAAAATACCATAGTTTCAGCAATCTCCGTCTTCCTTTAAACTATCGTTCATTGGTTCAAGCCTCCCCTCCAATAGCATAGTTTCTTCCTCAGCGGAATTCCTCGTCTCCTGCGACTGCGTCGTACATCTCGGAACATTCTCGAATAAATGCTGACGTCACTGAGAATCTCAGCTCAAGTAGCCTGCTGTTATAACGTTTGCGTCATCCGTGCTTACGTCATGACTACCCACGTCATAACTATGACAGCCATAACTCTCTTTATAATTTCCAAAATAGCCACCGTGGTCTCTATATAATTCAATTACGGGGGCATTCTCCTCTCACCACGTTGTAAAAACAGTTGCAAATTGTTTTTAAACTCAGTGTTACAAGTATCTCAACTCTCTTGAACACGAAATTGAATTATTACTGGCTTACTCTAGGATAGTATATTTTCAAGTTTCCAGCATTGAACTTGCCGTAAACGACATTATTCTCATCATCGTAGAGTTCATAACAGTTGTTTCCATAAGCGTTCGTAATCCTAAACGGCCCCAGGAACACTAATCCAAATTTGGGGTATATTTTCTTGGTCATATCAGCCTTGACAGGTCTGCGTAATAATACAAGATTTCCAACTTGTAAGGGTGTACCAAAACGTTTTCCAGCTACTCTCTTCAATCGTTTCTCTGCTGCTTTCTGGAGTTGTTCCTTCGCCTTGTCAATCCTCTGCTGCCTTCCTAGGTCGGGATCTCTAGGTATGTGGTTGAAAAGATTATCCCACGGCCTTTCTGGGTTTCTTCCTAGATGAAGTCGCATTGGCACTTCTCCTGTGCTCTCCTGCACTGTAGAGTTCAGACATTCCTCAATAAGGGGTACAAATCTCACCCAACCAGAATGATCATTAGGACAGAAAATTCGACAGAATTTCGAAAATTCAGCCATATATCTTTCTGAGGAATTCGATTCTGGGTAACGCACGCTTGAAAATAAGTGCTTAATGCCAAGCCTTTCCATATCCGATGCAAATTCCACGGATGTAAACTGCGTTCCATGATCTGACAGTAGATATTCCGGTTTACCAGCTTTAGGAAATACAGCATTTTCCAGTCTGCTTACTACGTTCCTCGTGTTAGCTTTCTGCATGGGACTCATTTTAACAAATCTTGAGAAAACATCCACGGTCACTAACAAGTACTGGTTACCCTGGTATCCCTTCGGACAGGGGCCAAATATATCCGTCGCCATGAGTTCGTTTGGCTTAGAAGGAATCATAGCCTTCGGTTTTCCTTTTAGTAAAGCAGAAGCATACTTTGCTCTTTGACATTTGTCACATGATCGAATGACCTTGGCAATGCTGGAACGCATGTTAGTCCAGATAAATCTCTCTTTAAGAGTATTAAGAGTTTTATCTAAACCGGCATGTCCAGTGGCGTGATGAGCTACCCACACTAAATTGACAACAAGTTTAGGTGGCACGACTATTCGGAGTTTTGTATGCGCAGAGTCAGCATACTTGCATACGATGTCTCCACTCAAGACAAAGTGTCGTGAATTTCTCCGTGTAGCTTCATAGTCAACATCCATATTGTCCATGTAACCCTTGAGTAACCTGTACATTTTCCTTATTGGAGCGTGTCTCTTCTGTGACACACCGATTCGGGCTAACCTCCTAACGGTTTCTTGATCTTCTTGCTCCAATTGTACATGGTGTATCTGCACATTTTTAATAGGGTTACGTGATAGAGCATCAGCCAGTAAGTTATCTTTCCCAGGCTGGTGGACGATAGTGGCGTTAAACTGTTGGGTGAACAAAGCCCAACGTGTCAATCTATCACTCGACATGTCAGTTTGCAACATAAACTGTAATGCTTTATGGTCAGTAATAATGATGACCTTATGTCCCAGCAGGATTTTCTTCCACGCTTGCAAAGCTGTCACAAAAGCTAACGCTTCAAGTTCTGTCGTGAAGTAGTTTTCCTCGTGCTTCTTCAACTTCCGACTAGTGAACGCAATGTAGTGCTTGTTGCCTGCCTCGTCTTTCTGGTATAAGACTGCACTAATGCCTATTCTCGATGCATCAGACTCAATATAGGACACCTTCTCAAAGTCTGGGTACTCCAGTTTCACATTATTTCTGAGCATCTCTTTTGCTTTCTCAAAAGCCTCGTCTGCAGCGGTACTCCATTTCCATCTGTTGTTCTTCTTGAGTAAGTCATGCAGAGGAGCCATAGTTTCAGAGTATCTTGGACAGTGGCTGCTAATAAATTGGCATGCGCCTACAAATTCTCTGACTTGTTTCACCTTAGTTGGCTTTGGAAATCTCGTGATCGCATCTACTTTTTTCATGTTTGGATGATATCCATCTTTATCAATAGTATGCCCCAAGTAATTTATCTCCTTCTTCAAGAATTGACATTTTCCAAAATTGACCTTGATATTGGCCTCCCTTAAATTCTCGAACAACTTTCTCAAGTGCACTAAATGTTCTGCGGCGCTGGGTGAAGATACGATTAAATCGTCAATGTAGCAGATTGCATTTTCTTTCACTTCGTCAGTGAGCTTACTATCAAGTGCTCGAATAAGTGCTGGTCCACTGTTAACCATACCAAAAGGCATTCTGACAAAGACCCATGACGTCTGGTCAAATAGGAATCCAGTGTACTGCATACTATCTTCTTCTAGTTGAACTTGATAAAATGAAGACGTCAAGTCAAGAACGCTGAAACATGCTCTCCCTTTGAATTTTCGAAGCAGATCTCTAATCTTGGGTGGTCGGTCATTTTCTGGAAGAATCTTCAAGTTGATGGTCCTGGCATCGAGACAAAGACGTATCTGACCATTACTTTTCTTCACTACTGTGATGGGATTTATATAAGACGACGCCTGTTTTTTAATAATTCCGTCTACCTCCATTTTTCTGATTAACCCTCGTACTTCTTGATAGTATTTCTCAGGAATGGGGTATATTCTCTTCTGGTAAGGGGTTTCATCTGTCAGCCTTATCTTGTACTTATAATCCTTAATCAATCCAGGCTTTTCATCAAAAATATCTTGGTATTCCTTTATCAGATCCTCAAATTCCCCCTGAATTTCTTCAAATCCTTCAGTTTTTCTACTGGGTATTTCTTCTAAATTTTCCACTTCATTAATTATGGTATTCAAGATTTCTTCCCTAAGGTCTATTTCCAGACTGTTTTTCACGTCCTGTTTTTCTATCTCTTCTGTGATCATGTACCCATCATTAAAGCTAATACTTCTGTTCTTCATGTCAATAATAGCTCCGACCTTCGATATAAAATCGATTCCAAGCACCATATCAAATTGATCTTGCTCACCACAATAAAGATCTGTTCATAATTCCTTCCATTGATCTCAAAGTTCAATAACACTTGAATCTTGCATTTCACTGCCTTATCTTGGAATATCCCTCTCACTTTAACGGTAGAAACAGGTAGAACTGTCATGTTCTCTCCTCTTAGCAGACTTTGATAACATTCCTCTGAAATGATGGAGATAATTGCACCAGTATCCATCAGGGCTTTGTACTGTTGATCATCTATCCGTACAGAAATAATAGGTAAGCCACATGGTCTTTCCTCTTTAACGATACCCCTCTCTTCTAGCAAATCTTCATCAGTAACTTCGTATATCTCATTAATTGTAATCAGGTGTGGTGTGGCAATGTATTTACAAGTTCTCACTGACGTTGAGAAATCGGCTTTTTTTTTTTTTTTGTGTTACCGACCTCAAAATTCTGCTGGCTCGTAGAAGGCCCAGGATCGATTACAACATCCTGCCTTTTCTTTTGGTTGTCGGCTTCTTTATCCCTTAATTCTTTTAGGTATTGCTGGCTTTCCTTCTCTCTTTGCTGATACTGATCGGGTGTCATAACCTGACCTTGAGTATTCTGATTTCTATTTTGGTTCTGGTTATTCCTATTATAATTTCTGTTATAACCGTTATTGTTGTAATATCTGCCTCTTCCATTGTAGTTTCCTCGATTGTAGTTCCAGCCTCTTCTCTGTTGATACGGTCGGTAACCTTGTGATCTGTTATTTCTAAACTGATTATTCCTGTGAGGACCTACATTGTCAGTTTTCTCTTCGTCTGGCTTGTCAGTTTGTTGGACTTGGTCCATATATACAGTATTGATTTCTTTGAAGTCCTGCCTTTGACCTTTCTGTACTACGTTAGGCATTGGACTTGTGTAGTCTAACCTTCTCAGTAATTCATCCATGCTGGTTAAATCCCTGATGTTTGATGAAATAATTAGTCTTCTCACCTCAACTGGCAGCATACGAGAAATCGCATCAATTAATTGCTCTGTTGACAATGGGGGTTGTAAAAATCTCAAGCGGGACAATTGACTCGTAAAGAAATCAGCGTACCGTGTTGGAAGAGTACCTGAGTATTTTCTTGAATACACTTCCGCTCTTAACGAATTCTGCGCTTCTATGGACCAAAATCGTTTGATTAACGCCTCTGCAAACTCGTCAAAGTTACTGAATGTGTATCTAAATGCGCGAAACCATTCGAGGGGTCCTCCAATCAAATATCTCTCTACTATCTTCATCTCTCACTCTCTGGGAATGTGAGCTTCGATGAAATAATCTTTGAGGTTCCTTACATATTCTATAGGGGTCAAACTATCAGTGTTACTGAATTTTTGCGGTTTGTCTTCGAGATTCCTGATGACCGTTACGTTCCTCGGATATGAATCCGGATAGTTTTTCCCACTATCTCGATAGTTCCACTCAGGTTCCATATTCCTCTCGTCATCCTCCTCTCTGAATCTGGATATACGTTCTTCAGGAGTCACGTCTCTCTCTTCTGGATCTAGGTTATATCTTCTGGCATAATTCCTATTAATTTCGCAAGCTAAGCCTTCTGTATCCTTGTCAGTGATTTCCGTTAAGACTTTCTTGATTAGCTCTTCTTTGTAATTCTCCATCAGATTAGCCTCTCCTAACTTCAAATTCTGCAGTTTGCTCGTCGTTTCATTTACATCAGAGACAACTTTATGAATCTGTTCCTCTAATGTAGATTTTAATGTTTGCATATCCTGACCTAGTTGTGTTCTATCGTCAACTTGTTTTTCGGATAGCGAATCTATCCTGACGCTTAAATCTTTCCTAATCTGTACTACTTCATTGTTAATCTCTATCTGAGTACTGGCAAGTTTTCTTTCAATCCGTTCCTGAATTTGGGTTACATGTTCCCCACTTGACTTATTCCACTCGTCTTTCCATACTGCTACGTTTGCTGTTAACATTTCTGCTATGTCTACTTCGATATCTTCTTTCAATAATCTATTATGGTCTAATACCTGGGTTCTCATGACCTCTACATCATACTTTAAACCTGCTAAAGACGTTGTTGTTCTAAGTGACTCATCAACTAATCTAGTCGCTAATGAACTTTTATTACGCGTACAAAGAGTTTTCGAATTTTCTATCTCTTCCCTGACTTTATTTACATCAGTTTGGACTCTAGCAATATCTACGAAAACTGTGTTGACTTCTACCTGAATCTTAGTTATGTCACTTTGCACCTCAGTTATATCCGAATGAATGTTATTAATATCAACCTGAACATTGGACACATCAGTTCTAGCATTTTGAATTTCTCTTTGGACTTCCTCGACCTTGTCTTGGACAGTCGCAACATCATTTTTAACAGCAACTACTTCGGCTCTAGCACAAGAAATATCACCTCGGACATTAGCCACATCTAAATTCAACATTGTCAGATCTTTCTGTACCTTAGAAATATCACATTTAACATCATCAACATTTGTATGCACAATAGACACATCTTTATGGACATTGGACACGTCTGTGCGCATGTCCGTTACAGTATTCTCGATTCCTAGGGTATTAATCTGTAAACGCGACATATTATCCTCTAAATTAGCAGCACTAGTCTGAAGAACCTTCAAACTTTCACCCATGCTAGCTTTCAAATTACTAGCATTCTCCTCCATTCTTGCATTCAAATTAGCAGACAAATTACTAACATTCTCCTTCATGCTTTCATTCAGCATCTGCTTCATACTACTATTCATGCTTGCTTTCAAATTAGCAGACATCTCCCTCGCACTTTCATTCATGCTAGCTTTCAACTCTTCTAACATCATCCTCATACTCTCATCTGCCATTACAATATTATTCAAAAATAGACTGCTGTAGGGACATACATCAATAGAGCAAAATAACAACATTTGAGCAACACTTTTCACCATATATAAATTTGATCAATTTTCTGTCTTAAATCTAACTTATAACTACCTTATAATTAACTTTCGAAGATACTTCATGTTGAAACAAACTCAAGCACATGTTCAAATTTCCCTGGCTCATTTTAAAATATCCTAACACAAATAATTTTACATTTACAATCCAAATAATTTAATTTTATCTTTAATATGACTAAAATGTCATAAGCCGGTCAAATAAAATAAGATTCCAGATCATAGGCGATTTTCCTAAGTTCCCAGCCTATTTAACCTTTCTCAAGTTGTATAAGATCTGATCTTTTCTGAGTGTAATTTTCCTAATACAATACAACATTTAATTCCTATATAATCACACTCTTAAATTCTACAATTGGCCTAGACATCTAACAAAGAATCAATCTCTTTATTTGAGTCTAATCGAACCTCACGTGTTAGGTTTGCCAATCTTACTAGCGTTCAACCTGGTAATCCAGTTATGTTGAATCGAGCCCCAACGTTTTAGGTGCGCCAATCTTACTGGCGTTCAACCTGGTGATCCAGTTTTGTTGAATTCTCCCCACGTTTTAGGGTCGCCAATCTTACTGTCCCCGTTTACCCGGATAGTAGGCTGTCAGATATCCGCCCCCTCAATCGGATTGCCAACAATCAATCGCACCGGCTCAGCTACATCAATGAAAATGGCACTGACAGATACTATCGAGATATGAGCACAGAAGTTAACAGGAAATCATTGTGGAACACACCAAAATAGACGGGGGTACATACTTACCTTCACTTACCTCAAAAAAAATTATCTCGGGGATTGAGTTGACAACAGGATCACTAAAGTCTGTTCACACAATAACCTCCACCATGACATTTATAAATGAACCAGAACGAAGACGAGAACTTTGAACTGTACAAAAGCTTTTATTTCAAATAAAGGGTAAGATTTTAATAACACAACAAAATAAATGTGGCTATCAGTAGCCCATGTCAATCTGACTACGTCCTCTTGTAGGACTTGCAAAGATATCATACAACATGATATAAAACATATTAGCTCCCACGGGCGCCAAATAACGTAATATTCATAACACAATTGGATTGGAAAGGAAGTGAGGACGAGACATATATAGAGCATTTGGTTTCCTTTTAATAAACATGACAATTGTATTTATAGTCGCAAGGCCAGAGTGTGGACGACCTCTCCCGCTGATAACCAGTTGTTGGGACAGCTGCGAGCTACCCTCCAACCTGTCGCACACTTGTCAAATGGGCTCCCTTCTCATGCTACATTGCGTAAGAATACAGCTCTCTCTCAAGCTTTAAATGTCCGCAAGACAACTCAAATATATATTTACGCAAATCTTTCAAATACTTTACTCACATCCTACTGGATTATTATGACAATCCTTAAACTTGTTAAGTTCTCATCCAAATGTTTAATAAGCTCTTAAATGTTTATAACAAAATCACATAAATTATTTATAACAATTAGAAATTGTTTATAATATTATCGAAGATAATAACAAAATTTTTAAACACGCCTTTAACATCACTTTCGTTCCACATTATTGTCAAAAAATATTTACATCATTTATTTACAATATTAACATTTACATTATTTAAATTATTAATTTAAGAAATACATTAACCACATGTTCATCCGGTTGGTAATTTCATAATCGTGTCCATATAATCGACCAATGAAGGTTAGTTATACATGTTAATGTCACAATCTGGTTTAATAAAGGTTTTAATAATTATTTGTGACGGTAATCTTCATTCAAAATCTTATCTCAAATTCTTTCAAAACTCTTGTTAATTATAACAGTAAATTCACTTGATTAATTTTCAACGAACTATGACAATACACTCCAGCGGAAAATACTTCGCTAACAAAATAATGCACAAACTGCATTAAAATTAAGCCCAAAATTCATCATATATTAATCTATATGGCATCAAAAACTTCCACAGAACTTACAAAAACCTCCACTAATAATTCTTTAACATTAATTCCTGTGGGAACCTCCTTCATATATTCAAGGGCATTATACATCAGCGACTTTCAACACGTGCGCTGCACTAGCGATTATACATTCATAGTTCCACTTAAAAATTCTTATAATCATTAATTGTTTCAAAACTGTTTTCATTTAACCTTCGTGGATTTCATTCATGAATCGAAATGAAGTCAAAATTTGCCAATCACAAACAAATTTAATAGTGAATACGCTTATATACGCCTGTCTGGTCTATCAAAATTTAAGATTAACATCTTCAAAGAATTGTAGTATAAAAATACTATCGTCAAATAAAGTGCGAATAAAACTGCAAAGTAGTCGAATAGAATCCAATTAGACTGGGGAATGCAAACATCATTATATAAATCTCTAATTGAGAAAAAACTCCTAACAACAGTCCACGAATTTAATGCATTCAATAATTCATTATTAAAGTTCATCTTTCACAAAAATGTCTATGATGCAATGATCGTTCATAACTGACGATAAATGTCTGTGTTGCAAGCAATTCAAATAACGACTAGTATTTCCAAGATCGTCGACAACGTAATGGATTTTAACGCTCTAAAATCATTTAAATGTTCTTCCTTCTTGATGATGACAGAAAATTGTTCAAAGTAATTAAACTGGGGTAGAATTACTTTAATAAAGTGACACGCTGTCTGAATTTAAATCTGCCATAAAAATCATTAACTTACAGTCAAAACGAGACTACAAAAAAAAATAAGCAAATTACTGAAAAATCCAAATATCAGTCTCAACTGATCCAAAATCATTTAACTATGCCCATGACATAACAATGTCTTAATAAATCGTCGAAAAAGGCATAACTCATCAAGGTGTACTGAGAATAGGAATCTCAACAAGAATATGGGGCAAAATACATGAGGACAAAAATATGGGAAAAATAGTTGCTCAAACATCATTAAGAAACTCAAATACAATAAACGTTCACGACTACCTTATCTGCCGATTGACGTTCCAGAGGAAAATTCCCCAAAGAAGACTGCTGATGGATCCATTTCACCAAGTTAAAGCTGAGCTCCATCCTCGAAACAGGAAATAGCACCCTCGGAGAATCGAACTGCTTCCTTCTCCGGAAATTGCACTGCTCCTCGAAGACGAATAGACATCCTTCCGGCGATAATCTTCTTTGTGAGTCGGGATAACCCTGACCTCTCTTGAAAAAATCCCTGAAGTTCCAGTAGACAATCGCCATGAAGTTTTTGTAGAAATTTCCGAAGAAATATTCATATACAGTGAGTATGAAATCATTCCATTGCTGTTGGATAGTATTCAGCCTTTAATCACGAAACATGGGTGTAGATGGTATTCACCACATGTTCGCTTGTGTGGAATTACAATTAGCGAAGTTCCATGTTGCTATCTTACACCGTTGAAATATGTCCCAATCGCATTAAGTCCTTTAGCCTTCCATTTTCTCTTCGGTTGTAGTAATAGAAGAACAAACTGCCATATTAAATTGCTCCATTATACTGTAGCGTTGTGTAACAAAAGCAATCTGAAGTCTCCCTATTTCACTAGCCGTGTCAGCCGTGGCGTAGAATCTGGCGATACAAAGTGTTTCTCAGGTGGAGAGATAATCACTTTTGTCAGTCGTCGAAACTTGCTAATATCTTTCAAACTAATTACTCGAAATTGTTCAGCTTTTCTATATTACTTCATGTAGCACTGCACAATAGAATTAGCTTATAGACGACCGCTAACTGTTCACAGCTAATCTTGTAGATGCGTTCGAAGGTGCGTTTTAACTTCACCTAGTTTGACTTGAATCTCGTTAATGCAGTGGCTTCACCACGCGTTATAAAGACGACTCTTTTCACTACTTTCACTCGACGTCTCACCAAAATGATTTATATAAGAACTTTCACGATTAGACTTCGATGATCTGGGAATGAGATCTGAGAATGATCGGAGAATGAGACTCCTCTCTTCTGCGCAAGGCCTTTTATGAACTTCCTGAGGGGCGTATCCATCCCTTCCATAGCGTGATACTGCGTCATCGCTAGAAGTTCCAACTTCGTTAATACATGACGGATTTTCAAAATTCAAAAACTGAAAATAAATTTCACCAAAATTCCAAATCAATGCCTCTACTGCAAATGGATTTCCACAATTCTGCATTCCAAAAGTAATAAAAATACCATAGTTTCAGCAATCTCCGTCTTCCTTTAAACTATCGTTCATTGGTTCAAGCCTCCCCTCCAATAGCATAGTTTCTTCCTCAGCGGAATTCCTCGTCTCCTGCGACTGCGTCGTACATCTCGGAACATTCTCGAATAAATGCTGACGTCACTGAGAATCTCAGCTCAAGTAGCCTGCTGTTATAACGTTTGCGTCATCCGTGCTTACGTCATGACTACCCACGTCATAACTATGACAGCCATAACTCTCTTTATAATTTCCAAAATAGCCACCGTGGTCTCTATATAATTCAATTACGGGGGCATTCTCCTCTCACCACGTTTTAAAAACAGTTGCAAATTGTTTTTAAACTGAGTGTTACAAGTATCTCAACTCTCTTGAACACGAAATTGAATTATTACTGGCTTACTCTAGGATAGTATCTTTTCAAGTTTCCAGCATTGAACTTGCCGTAAACGACATTATTCTCATCATCGTAGAGTTCATAACAGTTGTTTCCATAAGCGTTCATAATCCTAAACGGCCCCAGGAACACTAATCCAAATTTGGGGTATATTTTCTTGGTCATATCAGCCTTGACAGGTCTGCGTAATAATACAAGATCTCCAACTTGTAAGGGTGTACCAAAACGTTTTCCAGCTACTCTTTTCAATCGTTTCTCTGCTGCTTTCTGGAGTTGTTCCTTCGCCTTGTCAATCCTCTGCTGCCTTCCTAGGTCGGGATCTCTAGGTATGTGGTTGAAAAGATTATCCCACGGCCTTTCTGGGTTTCTTCCTAGATGAAGTCGCATTGGCACTTCTCCTGTGCTCTCCTGCACTGTAGAGTTCAGACATTCCTCAATAAGGGGTACAAATCTCACCCAACCAGAATGATCATTAGGACAGAAAATTCGACAGAATTTCGAAAATTCAGCCATATATCTTTCTGAGGAATTCGATTCTGGGTAACGCACGCTTGAAAATAAGTGCTTAATGCCAAGCCTTTCCATATCCGCTGCAAATTCCACGGATGTAAACTGCGTTCCATGATCTGACAGTAGATATTCCGGTTTACCAGCTTTAGGAAATACAGCATTTTCCAGTCTGCTTACTACGTTCCTCGTGTTAGCTTTCTGCATGGGACTCATTGTAACAAATTTTGAGAAAACATCCACGGTCACTAACAAGTACTGGTTACCCTGGTATCCCTTCGGACAGGGGCCAAATATATCCGTCGCCATGAGTTCGTTTGGCTTAGAAGGAATCATAGCCTTCGGTTTTCCTTTTAGTAAAGCAGAAGCATACTTTGCTCTTTGACATTTGTCACATGATCGAATGACCTTGGCAATGCTGGAACGCATGTTAGTCCAGATAAATCTCTCTTTAAGAGTATTAAGAGTTTTATCTAAACCGGCATGTCCAGTTGCGTGATGAGCTACCCACACTAAATTGACAACAAGTTTAGGTGGCACGACTATTCGGAGTTTTGTATGCGCAGAGTCAGCATACTTGCATACGATGTCTCCACTCAAGACAAAGTGTCGTGAATTTCTCCGTGTAGCTTCATAGTCAACATCCATATTGTCCATGTAACCCTTGAG
This sequence comes from Meconema thalassinum, assembly GCA_946902985.2. Taxonomy (NCBI): domain Eukaryota; kingdom Metazoa; phylum Arthropoda; class Insecta; order Orthoptera; family Tettigoniidae; genus Meconema; species Meconema thalassinum. The sequence continues at coordinate 1,840,369 of CAMPQE020000004.1, read as the reverse complement.
TAACCTGTACATTTTCCTTATTGGAGCGTGTCTCTTCTGTGACACACCGATTCGGGCTAACCTCCTAACGGTTTCTTGATCTTCTTGCTCCAATTGTACATGGTGTATCTGCACATTTTTAATAGGGTTACGTGATAGAGCATCAGCCAGTAAGTTATCTTTCCCAGGCTGGTGGACGATAGTGGCGTTAAACTGTTGGGTGAACAAAGCCCAACGTGTCAATCTATCACTCGACATGTCAGTTTGTAACATAAACTGTAATGCTTTATGGTCAGTAATAATGATGACCTTATGTCCCAGCAGGATTTTCTTCCACGCTTGCAAAGCTGTCACAAAAGCTAACGCTTCAAGTTCTGTCGTGAAGTAGTTTTCCTCGTGCTTCTTCAACTTCCGACTAGTGAACGCAATGTAGTGCTTGTTGCCTGCCTCGTCTTTCTGGTATAAGACTGCACTAATGCCTATTCTCGATGCATCAGACTCAATATAGATCACCTTCTCAAAGTCTGGGTACTCCAGTTTCACATTATTTCTGAGCATCTCTTTTGCTTTCTCAAAAGCCTCGTCTGCAGCGGTACTCCATTTCCATCTGTTATTCTTCTTGAGTAAGTCATACAGAGGAGCCATAATTTCAGAGTATCTTGGACAGTGGCTGCTAGTAAATTGGCATGCGCCTACAAATTCTCTGACTTGTTTCACCTTAGTTGGCTTTGGAAATCTCGTGATCGCATCTACTTTTTTCATGTTTGGATGATATCCATCTTTATCAATAGTATGCCCCAAGTAATTTATCTCCTTCTTCAAGAATTGACATTTTCCAAAATTGACCTTGATATTGGCCTCCCTTAAATTCTCGAACAACTTTCTCAAGTGCACTAAATGTTCTGCGGCGCTGGGTGAAGATACGATTAAATCGTCAATGTAGCAGATTACATTTTCTTTCACTTCGTCAGTGAGCTTACTATCAAGTGCTCGAATAAGTGCTGGTCCACTGTTAACCATACCAAAAGGCATTCTGACAAAGACCCATGACGTCTGGTCAAATAGGAATCCAGTGTACTGCATACTATCTTCTTCTAGTTGAACTTGATAAAATGAAGACGTCAAGTCAAGAACGCTGAAACATGCTCTCCCTTTGAATTTTCGAAGCAGATCTCTAATCTTGGGTGGTCGGTCATTTTCTGGAAGAATCTTCAAGTTGATGGTCCTGGCATCGAGACAAAGACGTATCTGACCATTACTTTTCTTCACTACTGTGATGGGATTTATATAAGACGACGCCTGTTTTTTAATAATTCCGTCTACCTCCATTTTTCTGATTAACCCTCGTACTTCTTGATAGTATTTCTCAGGAATGGGGTATATTCTCTTCTGGTAAGGGGTTTCATCTGTCAGCCTTATCTTGTACTTATAATCCTTAATCAATCCAGGCTTTTCATCAAAAATATCTTGGAATTCCTTTATCAGATCCTCAAATTCCCCCTGAATTTCTTCAAATCCTTCAGTTTTTCTACTGGGTATTTCTTCTAAATTTTCCACTTCATTAATTATGGTATTCAAGATTTCTTCCCTAAGGTCTATTTCCAGACTGTTTTTCACGTCCTGTTTTTCTATCTCTTCTGTGATCATGTACCCATCATTAAAGCTAATACTTCTGTTCTTCATGTCAATAATAGCTCCGACCTTCGATATAAAATCGATTCCAAGCACCATATCAAAATTGATCTTGCTCACCACAATAAAGATCTGTTCATAATTCCTTCCATTGATCTCAAAGTTCAATAACACTTGAATCTTGCATTTCACTGCCTTATCTTGGAATATCCCTCTCACTTTAACGGTAGAAACAGGTAGAACTGTCATGTTCTCTCCTCTTAGCAGACTTTGATAACATTCCTCTGAAATGATGGAGATAATTGCACCAGTATCCATCAGGGCTTTGTACTGTTGATCATCTATCCGTACAGAAATAATAGGTAAGGCACATGGTCTTTCCTCTTTAACGATACCCCTCTCTTCTAGCAAATCTTCATCAGTAACTTCGTATATCTCATTAATTGTAATCAGGTGTGGTGTGGCAATGTATTTACAAGTTCTCACTGACGTTGAGAAATCGGCGTTTTTTTTTGTGTTACCGACCTCAAAATTCTGCTGGCTCGTAGAAGGCCCAGGATCGATTACAACATCCTGCCTTTTCTTTTGGTTGTCGGCTTCTTTATCCCTTAATTCTTTTAGGTATTGCTGGCTTTCCTTCTCTCTTTGCTGATACTGATCGGGTGTCATAACCTGACCTTGAGTATTCTGATTTCTATTTTGGTTCTGGTTATTCCTATTATAATGTATGTTATAACCGTTATTGTTGTAATATCTGCCTCTTCCATTGTAGTTTCCTCGATTGTAGTTCCAGCCTCTTCTCTGTTGATACGGTCGGTAACCTTGTGATCTGTTATTTCTAAACTGATTATTCCTGTGAGGACCTACATTGTCAGTTTTCTCTTCGTCTGGCTTGTCAGTTTGTTGGACTTGGTCCATATATACAGTATTGATTTCTTTGAAGTCCTGCCTTTGACCTTTCTGTACTACGTTAGGCATTGGACTTGTGTAGTCTAACCTTCTCAGTAATTCATCCATGCTGGTTAAATCCCTGATGTTTGATGAAATAATTAGTCTTCTCACCTCAACTGGCAGCATACGAGAAATCGCATCAATTAATTGCTCTGTTGACAATGGGGGTTGTAAAAATCTCAAGCGGGACAATTGACTCGTAAAGAAATCAGCGTACCGTGTTGGAAGAGTACCTGAGTATTTTCTTGAATACACTTCCGCTCTTAACGAATTCTGCGCTTCTATGGACCAAAATCGTTTGATTAACGCCTCTGCAAACTCGTCAAAGTTACTGAATGTGTATCTAAATGCGCGAAACCATTCGAGGGGTCCTCCAATCAAATATCTCTCTACTATCTTCATCTCTCTCTCTCTGGGAATGTGAGCTTCGATGAAATAATCTTTGAGGTTCCTTACATATTCTATAGGGGTCAAACTATCAGTGTTACTGAATTTTTGCGGTTTGTCTTCGAAATTCCTGATGACCGTTACGTTCCTCGGATATGAATCCGGATAGTTTTTCCCACTATCTCGATAGTTCCACTCAGGTTCCATATTCCTCTCGTCATCCTCCTCTCTGAATCTGGATATACGTTCTTCAGGAGTCACGTCTCTCTCTTCTGGATCTAGGTTATATCTTCTGGCATAATTCCTATTAATTTCGCAAGCTAAGCCTTCTGTATCCTTGTCAGTGATTTCCGTTAAGACTTTCTTGATTAGCTCTTCTTTGTAATTCTCCATCAGATTAGCCTCTCCTAACTTCAAATTCTGCAGTTTGCTCGTCGTTTCATTTACATCAGAGACAACTTTATGAATCTGTTCCTCTAATGTAGATTTTAATGTTTGCATATCCTGACCTAGTTGTGTTCTATCGTCAACTTGTTTTTCGGATAGCGAATCTATCCTGACGCTTAAATCTTTCCTAATCTGTACTACTTCATTGTTAATCTCTATCTGAGTACTGGCAAGTTTTTTTTCAATCCGTTCCTGAATTTGAGTTACATGTTCCCCACTTGACTTATTCCACTCGTCTTTCCATACTGCTACGTTTGCTGTTAACATTTCTGCTATGTCTACTTCGATATCTTCTTTCAATAATCTATTATGGTCTAATACCTGGGTTCTCATGACCTCTACATCATACTTTAAACCTGCTAAAGACGTTGTTGTTCTAAGTGACTCATCAACTAATCTAGTCGCTAATGAACTTATATTACGCGTACAAAGAGTTTTCGAATTTTCTATCTCTTCCCTGACTTTATTTACATCAGTTTGGACTCTAGCAATATCTACGAAAACTGTGTTGACTTCTACCTGAATCTTAGTTATGTCACTTTGCACCTCAGTTATATCCGAATGAATGTTATTAATATCAACCTGAACATTGGACACATCAGTTCTAGCATTTTGAATTTCTCTTTGGACTTCCTCGACCTTGTCTTGGACAGTCGCAACATCATTTTTAACAACAACTACTTCGGCTCTAGCACAAGAAATATCACCTCGGACATTAGCCACATCTAAATTCAACATTGTCAGATCTTTCTGTACCTTAGAAATATCACATTTAACATCATCAACATTTGTATGCACAATAGACACATCTTTATGGACATTGGACACGTCTGTGCGCATGTCCGTTACAGTATTCTCGATTCCTAGGGTATTAATCTGTAAACGCGACATATTATCCTCTAAATTAGCAGCACTAGTCTGAAGAACCTTCAAACTTTCACCCATGCTAGCTTTCAAATTACTAGCATTCTCCTCCATTCTTGCATTCAAATTAGCAGACAAATTACTAACATTCTCCTTCATGCTTTCATTCAGCATCTGCTTCATACTACTATTCATGCTTGCTTTCAAATTAGCAGACATCTCCCTCGCACTTTCATTCATGCTAGCTTTCAACTCTTCTAACATCATCCTCATACTCTCATCTGCCATTACAATATTATTCAAAAATAGACTGCTGTAGGGACATACATCAATAGAGCAAAATAACAACATTTGAGCAACACTTTTCACCATATATAAATTTGATCAATTTTCTGTCTTAAATCTAACTTATAACTACCTTATAATTAACTTTCGAAGATACTTCATGTTGAAACAAACTCAAGCACATGTTCAATTTTCCCTGGCTCATTTTAAAATATCCTAACACAAATAATTTTACATTTACAATCCAAATAATTTAATTTTATCTTTAATATGACTAAAATGTCATAAGCCTGTCAAATAAAATAAGATTCCAGATCATAGGCGATTTTCCTAAGTTCCCAGCCTATTTAACCTTTCTCAAGTTGTATAAGATCTGATCTTTTCTGAGTGTAATTTTCCTAATACAATACAACATTTAATTCCTATATAATCACACTCTTAAATTCTACAATTGGCCTAGACATCTAACAAAGAATCAACCTCTTTATTTGAGTCTAATCGAACCTCACGTGTTAGGTTTGCCAATCTTACTAGCGTTCAACCTGGTAATTCAGTTATGTTGAATTCGCCCCACGTTTTAGGGTCGCCAATCTTACTGTCCCCGTTTACCCGGATAGTAGGCTGTCAGATATCCGCCCCCTCAATCGGATTGCCAACAATCAATCGCACCGGCTCAGCTACATCAATGAAAATGGCACTGACAGATACTATCGAGATATGAGCACAGAAGTTAACAGGAAATCATTGTGGAACACACCAAAATAGACGGGGGTACATACTTACCTTCACTTACCTCAAAAAAAATTATCTCGGGGATTGAGTTGACAACAGGATCACTAAAGTCTGTTCACACAATAACCTCCACCATGACATTTAAAAATGAACCAGAACGAAGACGAGAACTTTGAACTGTACAAAAGCTTTTATTTCAAATAAAGGGTAAGATTTTAATAACACAACAAAATAAATGTGGCTATCAGTAGCCCATGTCAATCTGACTACGTCCTCCTGTAGGACTTGCAAAGTTATCATACAACATGATATAGAACATATTAGCTCCCACGAGCGCCAAATAACGTAATATTCATAACACAATTGGATTGGAAAGGAAGTGAGGACGAGACATATATAGAGCATTTGGTTTCCTTTTAATAAACATGACAATTGTATTTATAGTCGCAAGGCCAGAGTGTGGACGACCTCACCCGCTGATAACCAGTTGTTGGGACAGCTGCGAGCTACCCTCCAACCTGTCGCATACTGGTCAAATGGGCTCCCTTCTCATGCTACATTACGTAAGAATACAGCTCTCTCTCAAGCTTTAAATGTCCGCAAGACAACTCAAATATATATTGACGCAAATCTTTCAAATACTTTACTCACATCCTACTGGATTATTATGACAATCCTTAAACTTGTTAAGTTCTCATCCAAATATTTAATTAGCTCTTAAATGTTTATAACAAAATCACATAAATTATTTATAACAATTAAAAATTGTTTATAATATTATGGAAGATAATAACAAAATTTTTAAACACGCCTTTAACATCACTTTCGTTCCACATTATTGTCAAAAAATATTTACATCATTTATTTACAATATTAACATTTAAATTATTTAAATTATTAATTTAAGAAATACATTAACCACATGTTCATCCGGTTGGTAATTTCATAATCGTGTCCATATAATCGACCAATGAAGGTTAGTTATACATGTTAATGTCACAATCTGGTTTAATAAAGGTTTTAATAATTATTTGTGACGGTAATCTTCATTCAAAATCTTATCTCAAATTCTTTCAAAACTCTTGTTAATTATAACAGTAAATTCACTTGATTAATTTTCAACGAACTATGACAATACACTCCAGCGGAAAATACTTCGCTAACAAAATAATGCACAAACTGCATTAAAATTAAGCCCAAAATTCATCATATATTAATCTATATGGCATCAAAAACTTCCACAGAACTTACAAAAACCTCCACTAATAATTCTTTAACATTAATTCCTGTGGGAACCTCCTTCATATATTCAAGGGCATTATACATCAGCGACTTTCAACACGTGCGCTGCACTAGCGATTATACATTCATAGTTCCACTTAAAAATTCTTATAATCATTAATTGTTTCAAAACTGTTTTCATTTAACCTTCGTGGATTTCATTCATGAATCGAAATGAAGTCAAAATTTGCCAATCACAAACAAATTTAATAGTGAATACGCTTATATACGCCTGTCTGGTCTATCAAAATTTAAGATTAACATCTTCAAAGAATTGTAGTATAAAATACTATCATCAAATAAAGTGCGACTAAAACTGCAAAGTAGTCGAATAGAATCCAATTAGACTGGGGAATGCAAACATCATTATATAAATCTCTAATTGAGAAAAAACTCCTAACAACAGTTCACGAATTTAATGCATTCAATAATTCATTATTAAAGTTCATCTTTCACAAAAATGTCTATGATGCAATGATCGATCATTACTGACGATAAATGTCTGTGTTGCAAGCAATTCAAATAACGACTAGTATTTCCAAGATCGTCGACAACGTAATGGATTTTAACGCTCTAAAATCATTTAAATGTTCTTCCTTCTTGATGATGACAGAAAATTGTTCAAAGTAATTAAACTGGGGTAGAATTACTTTAATAAAGTGACACGCTGTCTGAATTTAAATCTGCCATAAAAATCATTAACTTACAGTCAAAACGAGACTACAAAAAAAAATAAGCAAATTACTGAAAAATCCAAATATCAGTCTCAACTGATCCAAAATCATTTAACTATGCCCATGACATAACAATGTCTTAATAAATCGTCGAAAAAGGCATAACTCATCAAGGTGTACTGAGAATAGGAATCTCAACAAGAATATGGGGCAAAATACATGAGGACAAAAATATGGGAAAAATAGTTGCTCAAACATCATTAAGAAACTCAAATACAATAAACGTTCACGACTACCTTATCTGCCGATTGACGTTCCAGAGGAAAATTCCCCAAAGAAGACTGCTGATGGATCCATTTCACCAAGTTAAAGCTGAGCTCCATCCTCGAAACAGGAAATAGCACCCTCGGAGAATCGAACTGCTTCCTTCTCCGGAAATTGCACTGCTCCTCGAAGACGAATATACATCCTTCCGGCAATAATCTTCTTTGTGAGTCGGGATAACCCTGACCTCTCTTGAAAAAATCCCTGAAGTTCCAGTAGACAATCGCCAGGAAGTTTTTGTAGAAATTTCCGAAGAAATATTCATATACAGTGAGTATGAAATCATTCCATTGCTGTTGGATAGTATTCAGCCTTTAATCACGAAACATGGGTGTAGATGGTATTCACCACATGTTCGCTTGTGTGGAATTACAATTAGCGAAGTTCCATGTTGCTATCTTACTCCGTTGAAATATGTCTCAATCGCATTAAGTCCTTTAGCCTTCCATTTTCTCTTCGGTTGTAGTAATAGAAGAACAAACTGCCATATTAAATTGCTCCATTATACTGTAGCGTTGTGTAACAAAAGCAATCTGAAGTCTCCCTATTTCACTAGCCGTGTCAGCCGTGGCGTAGAATCTGGCGATACAAAGTGTTTCTCAGGTGGAGAGATAATCACTTTTGTCAGTCGTCGAAACTTGCTAATATCTTTCAAACTAATTACTCGAAATTGTTCAGCTTTTCTATATTACTTCATGTAGCACTGCACAATAGAATTAGCTTATAGGCGACCGCTAACTGTTCACAGCTAATCTTGTAGATGCGTTCGAAGGTGCGTTTTAACTTCACCTAGTTTGACTTGAATCTCGTTAATGCAGTGGCTTCACCACGCGTTATAAAGACGACTCTTTTCACTACTTTCACTCGACGTCTCACCAAAATGATTTATATAAGAACTTTCACGATTAGACTTCGATGATCTGGGAATGAGATCTGAGAATGATCGGAGAATGAGACTCCTCTCTTCTGCGCAAGGCCTTTTATGAACTTCCTGAGGGGCGTATCCATCCCTTCCATAGCGTGATACTGCGTCATCGCTAGAAGTTCCAACTTCGTTAATACATGACGGATTTTCAAAATTCAAAAACTGAAAATAAATTTCACCAAAATTCCAAATCAATGCCTCTACTGCAAATGGATTTCCACAATTCTGCATTCCAAAAGTAATAAAAATACCATAGTTTCAGCAATCTCCGTCTTCCTTTAAACTATCGTTCATTGGTTCAAGCCTCCCCTCCAATAGCATAGTTTCTTCCTCAGCGGAATTCCTCGTCTCCTGCGACTGCGTCGTACATCTCGGAACATTCTCGAATAAATGCTGACGTCACTGAGAATCTCAGCTCAAGTAGCCTGCTGTTATAACGTTTGCGTCATCCGTGCTTACGTCATGACTACCCACGTCATAACTATGACAGCCATAACTCTCTTTATAATTTCCAAAATAGCCACCGTGGTCTCTATATAATTCAATTACGGGGGCAGTACTCCTTGACATATTCGCCATTGTGGTATTTCACTATACCGCTTCCTATATGCAGCGTAGTAAAACTTCAAAATGCTTCCTTAAGCATTTATATACTCCTTAATACGTCGTAGAACTTTAACCATATGTATATTTATAAAGACTTCTTTATACTTCGTAGAACTTCAACCATATATATTTATAAAAACTTATTTATACTTCGTTAATCATGAATTCTCACTGAGATGCTTTCCCAGCTCAACGTAAGCGGCGTGTCCGCTACCTAACCTATGTATATGCAGACATTATGTAAAGGACAGTCGCACTACGTGTATAAGTGATGGTGATGATTAAATTGATTTTCGTTAAAATGGCGACTGTGTCGTCAGGAAATTATGGAAACTGTATATTATTTATTGCCTCTACGGGCTAACTTGATAATTCTGGCGTGGCTGACATGGTGTCCTTAGCCAAGATGCCTATCTTTATGGTACGAACAGTATAGACCTTCAAGAAATAGAGATCAATACGATAATATTATCTGAAAAAATTTACATTTGTTAATTACATATAATTAGATACCCTCTTCTCTTTTAACTTGCCACGTTAGGTAGGGGGAATGGGTTTTTCTTAGTGTCTAATGGAATTCTTAGTGCTAAATCTAATACTAATGGCTTCCCTTAATTAAATCTACTATATACATGGGGTAGGGGGTGAACCTTGTGTCTAGATAGGGAGTGTAGGAAGATATCTCTCGAAGGGGGGGGGGGGGGATATATATTAAAATTATGTCTTAAACATTTAAGCTCTCTCTAGGGTGTATCCGCAGCCATGGTAAAATTCTAAAATGTATCTTTAAAGAAATGACTACCCTTGCTCTGTAAAAAATATATGGGGTTGCTATATATAGAATTACTTATAGTATACCTCCGTTGCATAGTATGATTCATTTAATGCATTCGGTTGCCTTCGTGTCGTGGAAAATACGGATGCTTATGATGATGTATTTTGAACCAAACGGTGTGCAATTCGCAGGGTGGTATCGGGACTCAGAGCGCCTATCAGGTCTTACTTTAACCCTTGGACCGGCAAAATACGTAACATGGTATGGGGCATTAAGGTACGGCCAGTAATCCTAGTGACCTCGTCCAAAGGGCAATGTGGTATCGGAGCCTAGTACCCTATAGGGCTTGGGAACCGAGTGACCAGCGAATGCAGATTGTGGTTTGGGAAAGCTGTGAGCGTCCAAAACGGCTTAACCAGTTGACCCATACGTATAGCGGTTTGGTCTACTTTACAGTGCCTTTAAGGAGTTACCTCCGTACCGAGCGACCTCCCAATTCGCATTGTCACCCTTGGTATATGATACATGTGTAAATTGCATCCTCTTCCGTCGCAAATAATCGTAATACATTGAAAAATTACTAATTTATAAATGCACTTGTTAGTTTTAGCGTATGCATATTTCTACTCTGAATAGTTACACTCTTTATATATTACTGTTAAAATGTATCTCCTATCATAATCTATTCTCTGAATTTATCTAGTTTCGTCGATTGCGCATTTTATCTTTCTATCGCAGAATATTATGAAAATATCGTCTGCCGAATGATCGTTCTACCATATAATATCATATAACTACCGACTACCAATAGCCAAACCGTACATCGATACAGATGGGTGCTGACGGACGTTAGGTCCAAATATATATTATATATGCTAACAGTATTCTATCATAATATTATCAAACTAGCGTCTGCCAATAGTCTAATGGTATTTCGATACAAACAAGTCCTGACGGACGTAAGGTCCAAGTATATATTAGATACAATACCCTAAAAATATCTCCTATCATACCTTGAAAATATCGCCTGTTATATTGTCAAAGTACTGTGAAAGTATCGCCTGTTGGTAGACTGGGCGTACTTCTATACACATGCATCCCAAATGACGTTACAATCATCACGTATTAGAGTGAATGGATCGCCGGTAGCTTCCTTCCGCCTTCCGTGGGGTGGCTATTTCCAGGAAATTGAAATTAGATCTCTCGGCGTCCGGTGGTCAGTATAATCCTGACTTATCAGGGTGGCGTTGTTGACCGTAACGCATAGAGGGCGTAACCAAATCCGAGACGAAAGGGAAGCTACCCCTAACGAGCACTCAATGTTTTCCCGCGTTATGTCATCGCTGCCAGGCCCTACTGTTTATCTGCGAATTTACTAATTGATCACTCCTTGACGTGACGTTCCTATTTAAGCGTCTGGCCTGCGTAACATGTAGGCTTGTGGCATGGGGTGGGCAATAATCCTATCTCGTAAGTGGCATTTGTTATCAACGTGGTAATTTGAATAATATCTCCTATATCTCGTCCTTACTTTCTTATCTCAAGGCCAGGTGAACCCTTGTACCCGCCGTGAGTCATTTAAGCAACTTCCTTAAAAATATCATAACTCAATGCTAGGTGCACCCTTGGACCTGCTGTGAGTTGTTTGATATATAACAACAATATACTTCGCCGACGTCCTTACTCCTTAATAATATAATAACGCTGATACACTTGATAACCACCTATTAAATCGTCGTGTTGCCCTGCTGTGCCCAATCTCGTGATTACGCGTGTATGCTAGATTGAAATTGCCGTTCAGTTCTCGGCTACTTCATAAATTCTCATTGGATTACCTTCCTATACTTCTTGCTTCGTGAGGGAACGGTGTCTTAATTGCTAGCTGAATCTCGTGTTTCAAATGCACTACTGGAAAAAGAATTCTACATTATGAATTCCTCTCTATGATTACATCTTTAAAATTATTAGTGCGTGTTTCTCTTATCGCACGCTTCGCAATACGTTAATGGATGTATATGAAACAAAAATATTAAAGGCAAGGCTATGCAAAATCATCTGGCGTGTGAGTGAATCGTGACAGGAGTAATATCTATGATAGCGCACTTCCGTTCGCGTGTGGCGTTGTGCTGAGTGGTTGCTTGTAGTCGAGTTCAACCTCCTAGCTAGGCGGCCGGCTTGTCCAGCATGCTTTCGCCATATGGTACAGCTGATCGTGTGGAAAGGGACAAATAAGCGTTTCCTCTGAGGTCGGATTGTATAACAAAAGAGAAACTGTAGTGTGTCTTGATTGAATGCGTGTACAAACTAATCACTGTGGCACCTTGCACATTGCAAGGTCTCCGAATTCTATGTATGCACGTTGTCAGTACTACCTTTCATTAATTTATACCAATATGTAGTCAAAAGAAAATATGTATAGCCTACAATCACATATAAGGTATAATTTCACTGCTGGAATAAAATACCGTACATAATTAGTTATTTGTTCCAACTTATCCTATGGGATATCACAATCTTAATCCTAATAGAGCTTATATGTGGGGGTTTAATCTTAAATAATGAGCAATTTTCTGAATATAGTAGGGTAGTTATCTATACTTCTTCATAGGGGCGTGGTGGCTCAGCGGTCTAGCTGTATGCCTCTCACCAAGGCGGTCCGGGTTCGTGTCCCAGTCAATGCATGTGAGATTTTCGAAGTGAAATGCCACGTCCTGTGGTTCGGATTCCACGTAAAAAGGAAGTCCTGTTCCTCATGATCTCTAGATTAACGGTCACGTTAAACTACAAGCTTCCTTTTATACTTCTTCATACTAGGTTTCCGTTAATATTCCTAGTTACTTATTAACTAGGGGTCGTTAATATTTAAAGTGCTTGGCGTAAGAGGTTTCTCTTGTGAATTACTTATAGGGGCGGGTGAGGGGATGATGATTACTGTGTAAAAAAAAATCTCGTCTAAGATCTCCTACTCAAAAACATGTTGTACTCTGGGGGATTTTATCTTTCTTACTCGCTTGGCTAATGTACGTGGTACAGAGTCGTTGTTGCTAGACTTATTGTTTAAGCCCTTGCTGCAACTACCCGCGCTTCCACCATTTTGTATTACTTTTGTTAAATACTGGTCTTAAAGTGTATTAATTCTGTGCAAAACCTACCCTGCACCTACCCCATTTGGTGTTACTTCTGTGTGTAAAACCAGTCTTAAAGAAGTGCTGTTGACATGTCTAGGGAGCAACTAAGGTGAGGGAGCTGTCGGGAGGAATACTCACCATGCTTACCTGGATGAGCCTTAGTAAGCCAAGTGCTTGCTCTATAGCGCCTGGTCTTGTCAGCGTTCAGTGAAGATCTAAATCTAGCTTCTAATTTAAAGGGAAAGGTGCTTTGCGGAGCACTGCTCAAATGAGCGTAACACTGGTAAGAGCTGGAATGCCATCAGGCAAGAGAGACCGGCGCGTGCTGCACCTCCCATTTATAGACTAAAAGCGTGTAGTCACTCTACCTCAGCGGAATGTGGAATGTAACGTCCTGGGTTTCCTCCCTACTTTGCTAGGCTGGCGGTCTTCTGGGGCTATGGCCTGCCGCGCTTCCGTTGCTATGCCGGTAATCCATCCTTTAGGTATATGTGCGGGCTCAACCCTAGTATAGGGTTAGGGCCATTACAATATTTTGAAACATAGAATGTAACATCGAACAGTGTACAAAGTGTGTATTTGTTGACGTCTAAATAGGAGGTCGAGATATTGAATCGTTGGGGGAAAATTGCTTTTTTTTAATGTTCACAGCTACAGTACTTGGTCAGACGGGAGTCACATTGTGGTGAGCCTAGAGTTGGATAAATGTTCGCTATATGGAGTGGTTAATGTTACCGAGTTACCACTCTCTGTATATTATAACAAGCCACCGTTATGTATAGTATCTGATATTTTCTTGGACCTAAAGCTAATCACTCAACTCCAATAATTTATGTAGCCCTAAATAACCATTCATCCGCGCTGTATTCAAGAGTAAAGCATAATAGCCCATATGGTTTCGAAATCACAAGATTTGCATATCAAAATTCCCACCTTAATCCAAATGCCAGCATGGCTATTCTGTCACCTGTACGAGCACGCACTTCCTAAGTCAGATGGATTTCAGTTATCCAGAATATATTAAATAGTCATATCCCCGAACATCCATGTTGTTAAAGCGGCACAATGTGGTGTAAAATAACTTGAACACTTTCACTGCTAGTATGAATTAGCACACAATTTCCGTAACCATTCAATAATTTCAATTATATATTTGATCAAGGACAAAGTTGACTTTTTGCAAGCAGAATGTGTCTGGAAATAATTTGCCATTTTCATGTGTAATCAGAACTTTTGAACTAGATACGGATTTCATATTTATCAAGGAAACCTATGACTCCAAATACTCCGATGTGACGCATCATTTTGTTTGCTTAGTATATAAGTGTTTGAAAATATTCAGATTGTACAAAAAACATAGCATTGAATATTAAAACTGAGATCATTTCCTGGTATTAGATAAGGACAGTATTCCTGGTAGTGATATTAATGACTTGGTCCAGTTATCATTTCATAAGTTAGATCTCTGTATTTATGTAAGTATTATTCACCATTCTCAGATAATTGAACGTAATTATGAGCGCACTGGATTGTATGAATACCAATGATTTCAGGCTGGGATGTCCTGATACTTCGGATCCTGCTGTAAGGAAGATATACGCATTTAGTAATACCAGAGGATCGAATACCAGCACTGTATGTGAAGGAAATATTACAAATCAAGAAAATTTGTCGACCAAGCTGTTAAGCCATACTGGAAAGAAGCGTTACTCGTGTAGAACATGCGAAACCAAATTCACCCTTAAGAGTAATTTGAAGACACACATGTTAATCCATACTGGTGAGATGCCCTTCTCATGTAGTACATGCGGAGCCAAATTTGCCCAAAAGGGTGTTCTGAAGATCCACATGCTAACCCATACTGGTGACAAGCCCTTCTCGTGTAGCACATGCGAAGCCAAATTTCATTGGAAATATCGTTTGAAGGAACACGTGCTAACCCATACTGGGGAGAAATCCTTCTCCTGTAGTACTTGCCAAGCCGAATTTAGTCACAAACTTAGTTTGAAGAGACACATGTTTACCCATACTGGTGAGAAGCCCTTTTCGTGTAGCATATGCGAAGCCAAATTTAGTGAGAAATATCGTTTGAATAGACACATGTTAACCCATACTGGTGAGAGGCCCTTCTCGTGTAGCACATGCGAAGCCAAATTTAAGCAGGAAAATCATTTGAAGACACACATGTCAACCCATACTGGTGAGAAGCCGTTCTCCTGTAGCATATGCGGAGCCAAATTTAATCAGAGAGGTGTTTTGAAGAGACACTTGTTAATCCATACTGGTGAGAAGCCCTTCTCGTGTAGCACATGCGAAGCCAAATTTAATCAGAAAAATCGTTTGAAGGATCACCTGTTAACCCATACTGGTGAGAAACCCTTCATCTGTAGCACATGCGAAGCCAAATTTATTCAGAAAAATCATTTGAAGAGACACATGCTAACCCATACCGGTGAGAAGCTCTTCTAGTGTAGCACATGCGAAGCCAAATTTAATCTGAAAAAACATTGAAGACACATTTTAACGCATACTGGTGAGAAGCGATACTCGTGTACCGCATGCGTAGTCAAGTTTAATGCGAAAAGGAATTTGAAGATACATGTGATGACTAGAGACTAGAATTATAGGCACTAAAAACAGTTAAAATAGGCAGGCATATAGGCTCTTAAAATAGCCAAAATAGGCATGTAAATAGGCACTAACGTGAAAAATAGGCAACAAAATAGGCATGAAAAAGTTTCTTGCAATTTAATAACATATTTAATTATAATAAAAAGAATTAACAATAAGCAACTTATAATTTAGTAACATACTTATCTTATATATAAAAGTGAAAGTCGTATGTATGTATGTGGGTGAGTGGGTGGGTGGATTTGTTCCGTATACGAATCTACACCGTTCCACCAATCACAACCAAATTTTGCATACACATAGTTTTGGACCCAGAAGGAATGGCAGGCTACATGAATTTTCGATAGTCTTTCTCATTCTTCTGATTTCGGCCTTTTTGCACTCAAGCAAAGGCTAATGAAAGCAGAAAATAAACTGATGAAGTAATAGCAAGGCCGGCCATCTCCATAACAACAGTAGCTCGAGACAGGACCACCAAGTTTCCTTCTATCTTGGTAAGAGGCCATGCTACATGCACTGCCAGCTTGATCGCATCCCTCCAAACTGCTTTAAA
This sequence comes from Meconema thalassinum, assembly GCA_946902985.2. Lineage (NCBI taxonomy): Eukaryota > Metazoa > Arthropoda > Insecta > Orthoptera > Tettigoniidae > Meconema > Meconema thalassinum. Next base: position 1,824,195 of record CAMPQE020000004.1, on the reverse strand, counting down.
CTGCCTGTCCATTCAACACAAGATAGGTTACAGCACCAACCCACTGTGATCGCCGCGGCATTTCAACTGCCAGCTGGATCGCATCCCTCCTGGTAGATTTTAACTGCCTGCCCATTCAACACTCAGACGCGTACAGGATATACTGTATATTAATTCACAGTAAGGTTGCAGCGCCAATCTAACGCGGCTTTTGAAGGGGACGATACCTGAAACGAAGGGTTTTTAACTTTGGAGGCTTCATATCGAGATTGAAAAAACGCGAAAATATGGCACTAAGTTAGTTCTTTGGTTATTCAATCAGCATAAAGTTTATGATATTAATTCACACACATACTAACGGGTAAATTTTCTATATAAAGAAAAGCGAAATACAAAACGAAGGGTTGTTAAGTTTGGAGGCTTAATATCGAGTTCCCAGGCGCTATTTCTGGTGGCATCCGAGAATTCCCATTCTTGTTCGTGGGGTAAACACATATTGAGAAATGAGAATATAATTCTGTCGAGCAATTCAGCTGCAATATAATGCACTTTAAAATGCAGTCAAAAGGCATCAAATAGACAATTATGCTCCAAATAGGCACAAACCCTTGAAATAGGCATTTATAGGCACAATAAAACCAACGAAATCTAGCCTTAAAGAGCCTAAAACGGATTTACATCTCGAAAGCCTACGTTTCTAAACACAGGAATAAAATAGGCAAATTCCCGTCTCTAGTGATGACCAATACTGGGGAGAAGCGTTACTCGTTTAGTACATGCGAAACCAAATAAACCGTTCAAGGTGATTTGAAGGCACACATGTAAACCCATACTGGGGAGAAGGCATACACCTGTAGCACATCCGTAACCAAATTTACAATCTAAGGTAATTTGAACACACACACACATCCTAACCCATACCGAGGAGAAACCCTTCTCGTGTAGTACATGCGGAGCAAAATTTGCCGTCAAACATGTTTTGAAGAGACACATGTGAACTCATACTGGGGAGAAGCCCTGCTCATGCAAAGCCAAATTTAGTCGGGGTGTTAGTTTGTAGACACACATGTTAACCCATACTGGTGAGAAGCGATACTCATGTACCGCATGCGGAGACAAATTTGCTCGCAAGCAAAATTTGAAGAAACACAAGTTAACCAATAGTCGTGAGAAGACAAAGTAGAATGTGCCAAACCAAATTTGTTGGGACATTTGAAGATACACCTTTACCCATACCCGTGCAGCAGATTTCATCATAGACATCTTATCTCTTTTGATGCCAAGAGAATATGCCAATCCAAGCGTAGTGATATTACAAGTGTTACAAATTACCTCCCACCTATATTTTAAGATAGTGTGTTGGAATTTTTTTCTCTGCCAGGTAAACAAACTATTCAGAAACTTGAAGATAAATAATTACAATTTCATTCATTTGGGTATTAATAAAATCTGTAAAAATGATCCTGTGAGAAAGAAAATAATTGGAAATCTTAATATAAATATGACAGCCTACACAATCTAAATAGTATATTTTGTGAAAGAAATGAACCCGCGCAGCGAATAAGGGACTCCACGCCATTTTTGTAGTTTTGTGTAAAGTACGTTTTTTTTTGTTTGAAAGCGCGTTATGAAGTGAATTTCGTCCAAATTTTAAACTAGTGATCCCTAATATCATATAAACATTGAAGGTTACTTATGTGGTGCTTCAGTGCCAACTGAACATAGATATAGGCATATTTTTGTCTATAAAATAGGTGGAAGGATCCCCCGTAACAGGTTTTGTGTTCTCGGAGCCCACTCGTTAACAGCATGCATATCTTGTGACTGGAGTCCCTAATCCACTGAACGGATGGTAATAGCTATATTAATACACACACTGATCTTTGTTGTTTGTTGTTGTTGTTGATTCCTTTAAAGGCTTTGCGACTTTGCGGTCATGTAGCCACGTGTATTTGGGTAAGTGTAAAATTTGTCTGATAGCCTGTGTCATTGTGATATTAGTACTAGTATGTGTATCTGTTACTGAGGTACGAATTGGGTAGGAAGCAGCCGTGGCCTTAAGTTAGGTACCATCCTCGCATTTTCGTGGAGTAGAAGTGGGAAGTCACGGAAAATCACGTCCAGGATGACTGGGATGTAAATTGAACCCGTCTCTTCTCAATTCTGCCTCAAGATATTGAATGTACTCCGTTTTAGCCCTCAGACCAGAATTAAAATTCTTGACAGAGCCGGGAATCGAACTCTGACCTCCTGGGTGACAGCCAAGAATGCTAGCCACTACGGAACGAGGAGGACAAAACACTGCTTGGATGGTTCCTCTTTTTAGGGGATGCGACAACATTGTCATATTGCCCTGTGTACTTTGGGTGTGTGTAGAATCTGTCTGACAACCGGGGTTAATTGTGATGGCTCTATTAGTGTGTGTTATCTGTTTCAATTTAAGTAAGGACTGCAGACGATCGATTTCAAGTAGTTCGAACTTTTGCTACGAATGCTACCGTCAACGACACATAGCCGCAAAATTGGCAATTAGATGCCACTTCAACTGGCACCTGGCTACGAACGTTGGAACTACAGAGCGTTAATCAAAACTAACCTACAAATTTGACTTCACACAATTGTAGCTAGTGGAAAGTTCTTTTACATGCCATAAATCTATGACATGAGACCGCCGGCTTTACTTCCCCCTCCAAATGAGGGCGTAATGAGGGAATTATAACGCTCTTAAAAATCTGTCGACTTCGGCCGGGTTTGAAACCTCGATCTTGGGCATAGAATGAGCATGCTACCGAGGGATGCGGATGGCACGCTCAAGTTACACTTGGGGAACAACTAAAATGTAGTTCTCTTTCTTTTCCACACCTATTGTAACAATCCTATAGTGGTTTTTGTCTTCTGGGTGGGAAGAAACAAAATCATATTACTGACATGATTTAGGAAGAGTGAAGATTGACAAACATAATTTGGAAAGAGTGAGTCATTTGGGCATCAGGTAATGAGCTAGGTGGGATTTCAACAGGTTACCACATTCAAATGACGTCTTCCTTATAAGCGTGGCGATAATGAAACCTATGACAACACCGAATGATGTGAAAAGATACATCTTGCAGAGGGTCTCATTCATACTTCTACACACAGAACGTTAGTGGGCTGCAAACACAGACTTGGATCTCTAAAAGAACATGTGTTTTGAATTTTTTTAAACATTCTCTCGATTATTTCCCCACAACATTGAGAGCGCGCGTTTTCCTTACATTTAGACTAGCATGATTATTAAGTTTACAATCATGATTGTTTGAAGAAAGTATGCCCAATTGTTTTGTCTTAAGCATTCCTCGACACTGTTTCTATCGTTGCTTTGAACAGCGCCAAATAACAGATCATTTTTTATTTCTTCGTTTCAGAATATATACATATCCTTTATAGTATGCATAAGGCTTACCATACCTATTCACTGATACTTCCATATCAACTGTCAAGCATAAACTAATCTCTAGTAAAGACAAAATGGTAATAAGAACAATAGTTTAATATATACATGCAAAATGTGGGAGCAAATGTGGGGGTAAAAAAGTGTCAGCAAAAGTGGGAGCAAAAACTGTAGGCAAAAAGTGGGAGCAAATATGGGATCAACTGTGGGAGCAAAGCAAATATAAAAAGTGGGAGCAAATATGCTAACAAATATTTCAACAAATATGCCAGCAAGAGTAAATACTCAAGTCAAGATAGTTTAAAGTGCAAAGAAAATATGGAAGCAAATATGAGAGCAAAAGTGGTGTTTTTTTAAACAACCTGACATAACAAACTTAGTCATAACCTAACCTAACCTAACCAAACCCAACCTAACCTTACCTCACCTAACCTAACTTCACCTAACCTAACCTAACTCAACTTGACGTAACCTAACCTAACTTGACCTAACCTAACTGGACCCAACTTTACCCAACTTAACCTACCCTAACCTTTCAACTCTCAGATCAAAATTAAATTCTGGGCATAGTGAAGTTGGAACCCAAGACTTCAGGGATAACACCCAAGTATACTAGTCACTACACCGCGAGATGGGCAAATTATCATGCAACACAACATAAAAATAAAAGTTTTCTGTAGTGTAACTCATTGGCTGACAACCTTAGTTCGGAATTCAACCCCAAGACCTCAGGACTTTTGTTTTGAACATTATCAGAAATATTATTCCATTTGCATTTTCCTGCTGCTTATAGTTATAAGAGTTGGCATTAATATGGGGAGCAAAAAAAGTGGGAGCAAATATGGGAACTAATATGGGAGCAAATGTGTGAGAAAATCAGCTCACCTGTAACAGGTTTCATATTCATGAAGTCCGTTATTATTAGGAACCATTTTCTGCCAACAGGTGCTTACTGCATATGGCAAGGCTTTACACTCCTGGGTTAGTCAGTCTTTCTTGCTAAGGATCCTCTATATACCGTAGACAAGGCTATACATGTTAGTTCTGAACACTTAGTGTTAATTGTATATTAAAATTATATGCACAGCTTATACAAGCACGTTTTGCATGCAGTCAAACTTTGTAAGACAGTTACATACAACACGCTAAGTATGTTTCCACTACCTAGCGGTGGATATGAGTACTCACTGGTGATATTCGAGGTGAGCTGATTTTCTCACACTTGGTTCCCATATTTGCTTCCACTTTTGCTCCCATATTGGCTCCCATATTTGCTCCCACTTTTGCTCCCATATTTGCTCCCATATTGGCTTGCACATTTGCTCCCACTTTTTTTGCTCCCCATATTAATGCCAACTCTTATAACTATAAGCAGCAGCAAAATGCAATGGAATAATATTTCTGATAATGTTCAAAACAAAAGTCCTGAGGTCTTGGGCTTGAATTCCAAACTGTGGTTGTCAGCCAATGAGTTACACTACAGAAAACTTTTATTTTTATGTTGTGTTGCATGATAATTTGCCCATCTCGCGGTGTAGTGACTAGTATACATGGGTGTTATCCCTGAAGTCTTGGGTTCCAACTTAACTATGCCCAGAATCTAATTTTGATCTGAGAGTTGAAAGGTTAGGTTAGGTGAAGTAAGGTTAGGTTAGGTTAGGTAAAGTTGGGTCATGTTAGGTTAGGTAAAGTTGGGTCATGTTAGGTCAGGTCCAGTTAGGTTAGGTTAGGTCAAGTTGAGTTAGGTTAGATTAGGTGAAGTTAGGTTAGGTTAGGTGAGGTTAGTTTAGCTTAAGTTAAATTAGGTGAGGCATCGCCGTCTGCTATACTCTAACGCCTCCCCACTTCACTCCAAAAAGCGAACATGCAGGAGTACTAAAATACTCCACCACTTACCTCGCTGCGCTAGCAAGCTGATACTACAGTCACTCGTATCTATTGTTGTCATCTAAACTCGATGAATCTTCCGACTTGTTGGCTTCGTGTTTATATATTTAACATTTTCAAATCGCTCTGTCAATTCACATGCGATCTTATCAATAAATGCTGGTATTGCAATTTTGCCACTCAACTTACTTAGCACTTCCTTGTTGCCGCTGTCAGACGATGACTCGCACATCATCAAGGGGGACTTACTCAAAGCAGGCAGAACAATTGCAGACACGTGTTCACATATTCGGGTGGACATAAACTTTGCAACAGCACACACGAACGGAAAAATTGTTGTCATAATCCACACTAGTTGTTCACTCGGATAATGCAGCTTATCAGAAGTGTCCCGCTTGTAAATTAAATCCGTCAGTGGGGAGCTAAATTTCCTTCTTTCAACCTGCTGATAAAATAGTTCTCACTGAATTTCCTTTTGGACTTGTTGCACTAGGCTATAAATCCTCCGATGTACGTCATCGATGCTTGTTCCATTGTGACAAATCCAAGACCTGAAAGTTTATGTAGGCTAATTAATAAATGTGTTCAAATGATGTTTGATGTAGTAAAATATTTATAATAAATACTGTGAAATTTCGACTTACGTGGTTGTAAGCTGAGGTTGTTTAATATACTCTTGACTGAATCAGGAATAGAAGTCTGCTCTATCTCAGTCTCTGCAGGTCCTTACTGGATATAACCATGTTCGCTAGGCATTCATTGTTTCTTCGTGTATGGGATGAGAGGGAATAAAAGCAAGTTATCAATATTCGGTTCATGCTGAATATTACAGCCCTACAATCTAGCATGCCATTGCTTCCCGAGATATGTCTCAATTTGCTAAAGAAGTTCTCTATGGAGTCACTGTTGAATGCCCTTGTCAGTACGAAATGAAATCCAGAAGACAGAAGATAACGTACACACAGAACGGTCGAAGAAGTAGTCAGTAGAATAGCTTCATAAGTTCCTTTACTCAAAAATCCCAAGGCCTTTTCATGACTCGATTCCTTGATCTTAGCTAGATACGACGGAAATTTCTCTTCTAACCATAAAAGTCTCTCGTTGCTCATGTCGAAGAAATGCATTTTATCGCGATGTTGGCTAAGGTTTGTACTACTTACATCGTGAATTCCAAACCATTTCTTAATTACTTTTAAAAAAGTAATAGTTGCACAGCAGTTCTGAAAGGCTTGTGCTTTAAAATGAGAAGAATTATCCTTCAGGTATTCCAAAGCAGTTATGACTTCCGTAGAAAATACTTCTTTTGCCCTTTTTACGTTCATTTTCTCAAAGTTGGTCGGTGCAACATGCTTTCTTGTAAGGAAGGGGACGGGTTTCATTATTTCCTTGGACTGCAGTTTATATAAATTTTCTACATACTCTCCAGTTATTTCTTCAAGTCCATCTGTCATGGTCCTTTCTAGGAGACTGTTTCTTACATTCTTTAAAATGTGACACTGATCGAAAGCCAGAAATAAAGGCCTGTTTTGATTTTCAGGATGGCATATCTGTGGCTTTATTTCTTTTCCACTCGACAGTCTTCTCATCATATTTACATTAGTTTTATGATTGTCAGTAACTAATCTTAAAATCACAAAGCCACAAGTTTCCACCTCTTTTATTACTGACAGAGTTAGAGTGTAAAGTTCCAATCCCGAAAGTCTTTTAGAGAAGAAATATGCCGCAGGAATTCTGTAAGTGGTAGATAAGCCACATATCAGGAAGCACAGTAGGTTGTTTGCAAGAACCGTCCGATTTTCTTTTGCAACTGACGGGTTGGAACTCTTTTCACACCTGAGAGCGTCGGCATGAGTAGAGGTGTCCTGTCGACCGAAAAGTGTGTCGAGTTTCTTGTCGTACTGCAATTGCTGCTTGATTGACATCTCATCAATAATTAGAGAGCACATTTTTTCGACTTCGTTCAGCCTTTCAGACTCTAGCAGAAGCCTATTTTTCACTAAGTCTGTTACTCCTGTTTCACACGAAGTGTCCCGTATGTAACGGCTAAGTGTGCTCTTCGATGGTAATTTAAATAAATTAATTCTGGCGAAATTGTATCCCTTAAGTGAAATGAATTCCCATATTACACATTGCTTTACTGAATCTTCTGTCCATCTGGGTGATTTCTTGTTATAGTTTACAATTTGCTCTAAAATGAATGAACATTTGGAATTGGAAGGGTCACGCTCGTTAATATTTAGTATAGATTGGAAAGATGCATGGTATTGATTATCATACTGGTGTAGTTGAACTTTTGGGATTCTAGTTCCATTTCCATTTTTTTAATTTTATTATTGGCACGCCACAGTTTTGCTCTAAGTGAAGATAAATGTCTTCCAGCGTCAGAGAATTTATTACGTGCTTGACTACCTGTCTGAACTTCAACAGACTTGTTACCATGACCTCGCAATCCAGAAACTTGGCCTTCGTAAGGGATATCAACTGATTCAACTCCCTTAGTTAAATAGGTCACGTTGGCTATGGGCGTGACGTCATTACTATAGTGAAAATTTCCCACGGTATCGTTATCTCGCTTTCATTTCTTGCCATGGTTTCCGTCATATTTCATGAGTTTTCTTCTCTCTAATGTTGGTTTCGGTACTTAATGTGCAGGATAATCTTCGAATACCGTGGGGAAGACACTGTCCTTCAATTTCTTTATTTTCAGCCCTGGGCGATAATCATACTCAAGAAAATGCCGCCCACATACGTGAGAAGTTTTTGACTCAAAATTCGGTACAAAATTGTCTCGAGAAATATTGTTAAGCCACTTCTGTCTTAATTCTGCATCACACGGGAATTCATGAAACGAAATGCCTTTTACTTTCCCGCTCTTACTCTTGCAGTATGGAACACAGCAGTATACCATCGTGGCTAACAATCACCTACGACAATATTAAAAGTATTACTTCTCTTCGACATGATTATCAGCTATCACAATACAGAATAGCCTACTGATGCATGTTCTAGAGACTATACATAACAAGATAATACGTCGGCACAACATAAGATAGGTATTTGAATTAAATAAACATACCTGTCTGTATATTCCATAGGCATGACAAAATGATGGAGTCGTAGTGAAAATGATGTAACTACTGTAAGTAACACAAAATATCAACACTTGTTAGTGAACACCACTCCACTTCTCACATTACACAACTCAAGTGACAAATAACAAAGGTAATAGATATTAAAATTAGAGACGTAAGCGGAATATTGCGCGCTTGGACAAGCTCACAATCGTTTCAGCTTAGCAGCGCTCCTGTCGGCAAGATCGTCAAGTAGGCGATGTTCGCTGCTTAGCCCACAACTCGCGCTGAATGGGAAGGCGTTAGAGCATAGCAGACGGCGATGACTGAGGACAATGTAAAAGTTTTCGTTTGAACTCGGCATTGTGTGGTTTACGGTTTATGCAACTGGCCTTGATTCCCAAAGGAGTCCCGTTAACTTAAACCTATTTCAGTCCCGTTCAAGGATCATGTAAACTATAAGAGATTCGTCACTTTTGGTTATAGAATTTCTGAGGGAGAGCAACGGCTGAGGCCATGTACTGCTCCGGCAAGTCTGGCAACATAAAAAGTAAAAAGCCATATGAAAGTAGCCTTTATTACACGTAATTGAACAGTATGTTTTGCGATGAGTTATTGATTTTCATGAAAATAACACAAACATAACTGCGCTTTTCTCTAGGCGCTGAAATATACGTCCAGATAGGAAAATAATACATTTTGATATATATCCATGTTGGCAATAGATTTGTCACGAAGGACACAGTTATGCCTCTCTAGAGCTTAATTCACCTTTAGGCTAATTAAATATTGCTCTCTACTTTACAGAATTGTTGGGATATTCGATGAATATAAAGAAAACTGTCCAAATGCACACTAGATTGCCATAACCTCAATTTTTGCCCAGCATGCCCGCTGCCACCCACCCCTCCCCGTAGCCCTAAACAACAAATGTTATTGCAATGCAAAGGTGAATGGGTAAGAAAACAAACAAGCGATGAAATGCACACATGTATTCTCTATATATATTGTAAGAGTAATCCATATTGCCCACTAGTTTTACACATGGTCAACACCAGGAAGATGATAATTGCCGTATTGTTCTTACTATCATTATAATTCTTACATCCCAGTGCTTGGCAATTTTTCCTCCCTTGCACGGGCATGATTGACTCTCAATTCAATTCAAATAAATAATCAAAATACCGAACAAATCAAAACAACCAACAACACCACGAGGAAAATCAATCAAAACAGACTATTCCCGCTTCCGCCAGTCGGTTTGATGTCAGCGTTCATGAGTGCCAACTCCGGAACCGTAGTGCTAAAATTAATACTTCATTGGTTGGCAGAACATCTAGAGCAGAGCTTTACCGCGACCTACGCGCTCCCTATGAACTGTCATCCCCCTGGTCCCGTTGAGAGGTGTGTAATGTACAAAGAGATTGTCCCCGTCTCGACCAATCAATGCTCAGATTTGTGTGTGTATGGGAACAGAGGAACTCAACATAATGATAGACGCATTCGAGTATTGCTCCATTTCACTTCTGTGTATACTGTATACAAACTGGCGTTAATAATACTGATCCTCTAAGTCTCAATGATGTGTATTAGAAATTACTCCACATTATTCACTTGAGCGTAGGATTTACTGTTATTGATACTGTGCACCTCGCCGGTTATATTCGGAATACCAATATTACATTTGGAGGCCTGAGATTACCTCATTTGAAGTACCGTACCGTGTTATATATAAGGCTATATCGGTGAATTAGTGCATATGTAAATAATTTGAATTTGTGTGTTCCAGTTTTCTAACGTAATGGAGGAACAATCAGTGATCAAAAGTGAGCCCGAATGGTCGACACAAACAGATGACTTGGCCGACATTGTAAGTGTATTTTAACTCCACATATTGTGTAACATTGCAATCTTAGTGACGTCCAAGATAAAGTGTTTGTGGTTAGCAAGGTTAACTATGTTAAACATTAGGTTAACTAGAGGTCACATTGTGTAACATTGCAATCTTAGTGACGTCCAAGATAAAGTGTTTGTGGTTAGCAAGGTTAACTATGTTAAACAGTCGGTTAACTAGAGGTCACATTGTGTAACATTGCAATCTTAGTGACGTCCAAGATAAAGTGTTTGTAATTATCAAGGTTAACTATGTTAAACAGTAGGTTAACTAGAGGTCACATTGTGTAACATTGCAATCTTAGTGACGTCCAAGATAAAGTGTTTGTGGTTAGCAAGGTTAACTATGTTAAACAGTAGGTTAACTAGAGGTCACATTGTGTAACATTGCAATCTTAGTGACGTCCAAGATAACATTTTTGTAGTTAGCAGGGTTAACTATGTTAAACAGTAAGTTAACTAGAGGTCACATTGTGTAACATTGCAATCTTAGTGACGTCCAAGATAACATTTTTGCAGTTAGCAGGGTTAACTATGTTAAACAGTAGGTTAATTAGATGTCACATTGTGTAACATTGCAATCTTAGTGACGTCCAAGATAAAGTGTTTGTAGTTAGCAAGGTTAACTATGTTAAACAGTAGGTTCACTAGATGTCACATTGTGTAACATTGCAATCTTAGTGACGTCCAAGATAAAGTGTTTGTAGTTAGCCGGGTTAACTATGTTAAACAGTAGGTTAACTAGAGGTCACATAGTGTAACATTGCAATTTTAGTGATGTCCAACATAAAATGTTTGTGGTTAGGAGGGTTAACTATGTTAAACAGTAGGTTAACTAGGGGTTATATTCTGTCTGTATATTCATACTTATGTATTACTTTCTTTTGAGAAGGAGAAAATGTTTAAACATTGAATCTCATTTTTCTTCCCTAAATTCAATGCCACTTTTTTATGCAATAGAGAGGAACATAGCCATTATTTTGAGTAATGATCTACAGTGTTGCCACATAGTAATATATATGCTAGATTTGGAATCCCCTCTGTTCCAAATCTTGGATTGCTGAAGACTGGGGAGAGAGTATTATTTATTTGGATTAAAAAAATAGAGAGAAGATTTATTGGCACTTGGCAGCCCTGGTGGCTATTAAGGACACGCTCAGTCATATCTGTTTATATACACATAGTACATACGAAATTTGGTTGAAATTCAATTGATAGTGTAGGAGTTATGTGCATTTAAAAATTGTACCTATCAGCTGGCTTAGAATCATTTTGGCAACACTGTCTTGTATGGATTCCTGGTAATTTAACTGAAATATTATTGTCTATATGTGTGCTAATTTTGGAATAGCTCCCATGCATACCTTACATGATATGCAACATGGAGCTCAAATTTCAAGTTCGGTTTTTCAGCAGTTGGTAGTACTGACATCATATTCAGGTATATATCTTTACTCATACCAAATTTGGTTTCGATTGCTGCAGCCGTTTAGGAGTTGATAGGGGGGGGGGGGGACAGACAGACACACATTTGCCCGGATTGATCTCATTAGTCTACTTTTCCTCATTTTTGTAAAATGTGAGAAGTAGGCTAAAATATGAAGTTAAAGTAACCCACGGTGTTTGGAGCCATTTTCAGAGTTGCCTTAGTAAACGAATGTTCGATGCTTTTCAGTCGGTCAACACCATTGTATCCAAAGGAGATGGGTTATTCTCTAACCCTGAAAACATTACATGAGATGGATAAATACACTTGGATGACCAGTTTCGATCGTCAAGCGATCATCATCAGAACCATTACACTTAGGCTATACAATTTAGGTCTAAAAGTACTAACAAAGAAATACATTTTATAGCCTAAGTGTTATGGATCTGATGATGATCGCTTGACGATCGTAACTGGTCATCCAATTTATTTGTTAACCACATAGGAGGCGATGTTCCTCTTTCCTACTTTTCATTATGACTTGATTTTATGAACCCCCTTAGCCGTTCCCTTACCGTGAATCCCTGTGGTCTATTGTCTATTGTTGAAGATACCACACAAGACTCAAAAGTCTGGCATTTATTTTATTTTGTAATCATTGAAGAAATAACTACTGTTCTGTATGTAAATAGGCCGTAGCCTCCGTGGCTTAGGCGGCAGAATGCGGGCCTCTCACCACTGGGTCCGTGGTTCAAATCCCGGTCACTCCATGTGAGATCTGAACTGGACAAAACGGAGGCAGGTTTTTCTCCGGGTACTCCAGTTTTCCCTGTCAACATTTCATTCCAGCAACACTCTCCACCATTTCATTTCATCTGTCATTCATTTATTCATTGCCCCAGAGGAGTGCGTCAGGCCTCGGCAGCCGGCACAGTTCATATCCTCGCCGCTAGATGGGGGCTTCATTCATTCCATTCCATTCCTGACCCGGTCGGAGACTGGAAGCAGGCTGTGGATTTTCATTTCTGTATGTAAATAGGCCTGCTGATCCAGACCGTCTGTGTTGAATTTCGTTTGGAAGAAATAACTACTGTTCTGTATGTAAATAGGCCTACTGATCCAGACCGTCTGTGTTGTATTATGTTTGGAAGAAATAACTACCGTTCTGTATGTAAAAAGGCCTACTGATCCAGCCCGTCTGTGTTCTATTGCATTTGGAAGAAATATCTACTATTCTGTATGTACTGACAGTAGTGGCTACGCTGGCTAAACCGCAGCATTAGGTCATGGGGCCAAGCTCTCTGCTGACTTGGTAGACGGGTGGGTTCGAGCGCCACCATCGGCCGTCCTTGAAATGGTTTTCCGTGGTTTCCCATTTTCAACACCAGGCAAATGCTGGGACGGTACCTTCTGACAGACCACGGCCGCTTCCTTCCTCTTCCTGGCCCAGTTTCATTCACCATCATTCATTTCATCTCTCATTAGCTCCTCTCATGAGGTTGGCGTCAGGAAGGGCATCCAGCCGTAAAAACCTTCGCCACAAAGACTTCCATCGCATCTCATCCCCGACCCCGTTGGAAAACGGGAATAATAAGGGGTAAGCATACATACATCTACTATTATGTATGCAAATAGACCTACTGTTCTAGACCGTCAGTGTTGTATTACGTTTGGAAGAAATAACTACTGTTCTGTATGTAAATAGGCCTACTGATCCAGACCGTCTGTGTTGTATTACGTTTGGAAGAAATAACTACTATTCTGTATGTGAATAGGCCTACTGATCCAGTCCATCTGTGTTGTATTACGTTTGGAAGATATAACTACTATTCTGTATGTAAATAGGCCTACTGATCCAGACCGTCTGTGTTGTATTATGTTTGGAAGAAATAACTACTATTCTGTATGTGAATAGGCCTACTGATCCAGTCCATCTGTGTTGTATTACGTTTGGAAGATATAACTACTATTCTGTATGTAAATAGGCCTACTGTTCTAGACCGTCTGTGTTGTATTACGTCTGGAAGAAATAACTACTGTTCTGTATGTAAATAGGCCTACTGTTCTAGACCGTCTGTGTTGTATTACATTTGGAAGAAATAACTACTATTCTGTATGTGAATAGGCCTACTGTTCTAGACCGTCTGTGTTGTATTACGTTTGGAAGAAATAACTACTATTCTGTATGTGAATAGGCCTACTGATCCAGTCCATCTGTGTTGTATTACGTTTGGATGAAATAACTACTGTTCTGTATGTAAATAGGCCTACTGATCCAGACCGTCTGTGTAGTATTACGTTTGGAAGAAATAACTACCGTTCTGTATGTCAATAGGCCTACTGATCCAGACCGTCTGTGTTGTATTACGTTTGGAAGAAATAACTACTGTTCTGTATGTAAATAGGCCTACTGATCCAGACCCTCTGTGTTGTATTACGTTTGGAAGAAATAACTACTGTTCTGTATGTAAATAGGCCTACTGATCCAGACCATCTGTGTTGTATTACTTTTGGAAGAAATTGATACGTGCAAGGGCACGTCCCTACGCTTTCAAACATGTATATACCCTTGGATCGTAACATCTCGACATTTGAAACGACCGCCTGGTGACTTGCTTCCCATTTTGAACACGAGATGGTAGCGCCAGTCGGACTGTGTTAGGTCTGCACGTGGTTCCTGTTTCTCTCCGATAGGTGGCGTGTGCTGCGCCTTATAAAACTCCTTATATGCACGACATAATTGAAAGACAATTACATTCTTCGTCATGAAACAAATGCCAGTGTATTCATGATACCGCCAAATTATGTACTTAATTATGACATTGTTTTTTGAGGTGTCAAACCGTGATTGGACAATACATTTTACATGAAGGCCGTTATGCACTTGACACGCAATAATTCTCCGCCATTTTGTGGAGTCCATTAGCCATCGTGAAGAAAACAAGACATCAAGCCGACTGGTCGTGAAAGGTGTCACCGCTAATGGGGGCCTAGCCCCCATTCTCTGCGAAATATTAATGTATTCAAGAAAAAGGGAACGCCTGTGCTACATAAGGTTTAATTTCATCGTTCCGCCGTGAAGAGGAAATATGCAAATTTAATCGCAACTGGATGCGAACGAGTGCTGTCATCTACACGAGACATGTGCCGTGTGGCCATTTTCATGGCAATATAGTGCCATATTTTATTTTATTTAAAATGTGTTATTTTTTTATTTTTTTAGTGTGTCTCCGCTGAGTAGGAAATAAGGTACGTTATCTGTAAATTTTTTTGATATTATTGTTATGGAGCTCCGATATCATCTTGTAGTAATATTTTAATTCTGTTCCTCAGTTGTTTTATAGGCCTAATTTTATTTCTGTTTTAATTTCGTTTCCTGATTTATTTTAATTTTATTATCTTTCCTCGTACCTTATGGAGACACATTTCTAGTTTATTTTACGTTTAAATTATTACTTATTGTCTTCTGCCAATCTTAGGATTGATATAGTATTCAATTTAATTTATTCATGATCCGGTGCATTTCACTGTTGTAATAGTTTTTAGACATAATTGTTTTCCTCCGTCCATTTCCTTCCGCTGATGTTAAAATTTATTTTATTAATTGTTTGCCGTAATTTTCGATCAGGCATGCGGTTTCCTTGTGTTTTGTGCCCATGTTATGAAGAGATGCATTATGGTCTCAAGGTCAGTCTCTAGGCGTCCACCGCGAAGCTCAAACGTGTTGTGTTAACTTAAGATGTTTCTTTTATTTAACCTTATCGGTTTAACATTGTGTTTTTCGTAATTGTTCCTGTGTTTATCTCCATCATGCAAATTAATAGATTGTTTCCTGATTCAGTTTATTTTAGTTAATTTAACTTTATTTCCGTTTCTGGTGAAGGTGCTTTTTATATTTTAACATGGATCTACGCATGCCGGATCGCTGTTGCATTCCCTTGCAAATTATCAAGCCCTTTTTCATTGTGTTATGCATGTAATTTTTTTTAATTTTAACCTTTGGGTTGTTTTACATTTTAAATTTAAATTTAAGTCTTTTCTTTTCTTGGCCTTGCAAGCAAGCATGTTTGGCGGTCTCTTGCATTCATTGTAAATTATGGTGGCTGATGCATGTTCTTTCTCTGGTGGAGGTGTTCCTTATATTTTAACATTAAATTTTACGTAAAATGTTTAATCTTTGTTGTGGCATTATTTCACCGACGGCAGTTCCGTTGGTTTTTGGGGGGTGTCTGTACGATAGCCTGTGTGTGTTGTCCCCTTCTCCATCTTCCTTCCGCCCCTTTTGGAGCTCTTCTGTTGGGACTTGTCATCTGGAGGTGATTTTGCTGCGGAGGTGACCCGGACCCCTGAATACAGGTAAGTTGGCCCATCCACGCTCGCCGTACACGTCTCATTTTGGTAGCAGAGCTCGCTCGAATTCACTTCCGTAACTATTCCCTCCCCAGTACCCACAGGCTGTTTTATGGACCCCTCTAATGCTGATGGGTCGGTTGTTGGTGGGATTTTGTCAGGCAAGTGCACTTGATGTTGTGCAAAGCTAATCCTTGCCGTTTGTTTTATTTCATGTTTGCCTCTGGATATCCATGTGGTACGCTGTAAATGTAACCTGTTCTAAACGAGGCGTTTACTCCTGTATTTTACCCTGTTTGTGTGCAACATTCCAACTGAAGAAGCAGCCCGGTGAGTGACTGACATGTGTTCTTGGCATGGGAATTGGGATTTCTTAATGTTCTGATAGCCTATATGCTGCGTGTGAAGGCATCCTGGAGCCCCGTCGGAAGCTTGTAGCCTGATGTTTTGTGCCTATTTTTGTAATTTAGCTCCCTGTTCTCGAGCCAAGCAGGTGGTGACGTATGCAGTTCTGGGCTACGTTGTGCATGATGTTTTTGTCGAAATTTCAGGTGTCGAGGCAGTGTTGGTGTTTAAGAAGACTGTTGGTTCCTGTATGTTTCTTTGCATGATATTCTGTGGTGATATGCTGTCCTCGTAAATTATTTATTATGGAACTGTCACGCCTACTGGTGTTATGGCAAAGTGTAGTCCGATTAAAAGGGCTAACCTATGGAAATCTGCCCGCCCTATGTCCCTATTGTGGTGCCAGAAGGCACATTTAACATGCATGTCACTATTTTTTGGCTAGGAATTCTTCCCTAACTCTTTCAAGTTAAGTGTTTGTTTTGGTGTGTTTTTATATCAGTGTGCGATTTGTAAATTTTAGTTCTTAAACTTACATTATACTGCAATCGTTCTGGGATAAGCGTATATGTTGTGCAAATCATGTCTGTATGCATGTGTTAACGTTAGATTTTGATTTAGATTTGTAGGGTGGGGTAATTTAGGGTTTGTTTTGTTTGCAAAAGTAAGGTTAGGATCGTATTTTTATTAGTTGCTTTCCTTGTAATTTTGAACTAAAGCGAATATGTAGGAGTGTTTTACGTAGAGATATCTACTGTCTGGGGTTAGCTAGGTTAGAAGTAGGGGATTCTTTCTTGGTTTGATCCCTGGGCAGGTTGTATATAGGACTTGCACGATCCGAACTGGCTTGGTATGGGACTGGTCTGTTCGATGAAATGCAAGTATGTGTAGTGTAATGTAATTGTAAGGGTATTGTGTTTTTAATTGTATTTGTTTGTGTTATGATATCTCTACGACTACATAACTTGCATATTTGAGTATTAATGGGAATTATTTTTGTGGGTGGTTAAGATTATGTATCGCTATTATTGGAGTATGCTGTGCGATGAATATGTTGTTGTGAATATGAGATCTCAGTTCGTGAACAGCCATAATGTAATGTGCTTTTCTGGTTAGATAATTAATATAGGGTCTTCAAAATTTACTGGGGTTAAATTTCTGTTGGACATTATGGTCATCAGGTTCTGTAAGTCAGCTTGTTTTACTTTTAAAGCTAGTAATCTGTTGTTGCTGGAAATCAGGGTCTCTTGTTGCCTCATGCTAACCGTAAATTACATAGGCCTTCTGTTTTAGTTCATGCTATGGCAATCTCGGTCATCAGCCACTGTAGTTGAGTAAAATTTTCTGCTTTTGATTAATAATCCTAAATTTTTCGGCTTTATCGTTTGGAATGGTGCGTAAGTGTTCCCTGTTAGCCTCGTCTTTCAGCAAGAGCGGCTTGTTTCTCATCTAAACGTATTTTCGGGCCATGTTAGGCATCCTTTGGTTGTACGTGTTCGTGTCTTTAACCTGAACGAGGAAACCTCATTGTACCTCGTGTACTGTTGAACTTAGTTCTTTTTATGTTGGATTTTTCTCACCCAGGCGGATGTCGGCTGTATTCTCATCGGGTGTCGAACCTCAATTTCGTTCCTTGTGTGAGTGTATTGGTGTTTGGTTTTCTGCGCTGCCTTTTCCTCTTCGTTTTTGTCGTTACTGTAACTGCGTTTGAATTCCGCTGTGTCCCCATGCCAAGTAATGCGTGCGGTCACGAACCAACTATTGTAGAGGCATACATGTCAGATTAATTAATTTTCCTTTTCAAAACCTTAAGGCCAACTAAAGAAAATTTCAAGAGTGCATCTATCGCACATTAAGCGAGGTGGAGAGGTGTCTAATGAGGAAATGCAACCGTGAATTTTGTAAAACAAATTTTGTATAATGTAGAGTATCCCTAAAATTCATTGAAGCCTTCTGGTATCTGTTCCTTGTGGAATTTTGGAATTTTAATTGGGTATGCAAACTCTGACGGGATACAAAATGTAATTGTTGGGAAGTTCCCATTGTAATGGTAAATTGTAAAAGTGTACCTAATTTTGATGTTTCATAGGAGATGCTAATATGTAAGTTGGGCTCGGTGGGAGACCTAACTCATGGTAACCTTGCATTCCTGTTCCCTTTGGGAATTTTAGTGGTCATTCCTCTACCGTAGTTCCTTCTAAATATATAGTCGTCTAACTCATGTAATCTTGAAATGTACTTCGAATCGGTGAAAAGGTAAACTTGTTAATGAAATTTTGTAAGCACGGATCTAGGGCATGGTCAGAAATATTTTCTTCATTTAAATTCAACCTTGTTTCTCTTTTGTAAAATGTAGTAAGAAATTGTAGTTCTGTAAACCTTTTTTGAAATTAGATTAACTTCTATTTTTGTAAATGGCTGCCCATGCGTCGAATGATATATTGCACATTGCTTCCACCTACTTCGTCTAAAGCGACCTACATTGGACTTATTGGAAATTTTCCTAACGTGTCTCGGACTCTGAAAGCACTGCTGGTGCTGGTGTTCTGCGTTTCTGAAGATTTTTGGACACAGTGATGCTGTTGACTAAGTGGTTTGCGAGGTGATCAATTATCCCATCACTGATAATCTGACCCTGCATTCTTCCTAACCAAAACGATGCGGTTTCATCCATCAATTGGAGTTAACTGGTGAACATTATCTTCGGGAAACATCTCTGGTGAATCGACAAGTTAAGGAGTACTGTCTATGCCTAGGCATATTCGTGAACGGTGTTCACGCTTAAGGGAGGGAGACTGATACGTGCAAGGGCACGTCCCTACGCTTTCAAACATGTATATACCCTTGGATCGTAACATCTCGACATTTGAAACGACCGCCTGGTGACTTGCTTCCCATTTTGAACACGAGATGGTAGCGCCAGTCGGACTGTGTTAGGTCTGCACGTGGTTCCTGTTTCTCTCCGATAGGTGGCGTGTGCTGCGCCTTATAAAACTCCTTATATGCACGACATAATTGAAAGACAATTACATTCTTCGTCATGAAACAAATGCCAGTGTATTCATGATACCGCCAAATTATGTACTTAATTATGACATTGTTTTTTGAGGTGTCAAACCGTGATTGGACAATACATTTTACATGAAGGCCGTTATGCACTTGACACGCAATAATTCTCCGCCATTTTGTGGAGTCCATTAGCCATCGTGAAGAAAACAAGACATCAAGCCGACTGGTCGTGAAAGGTGTCACCGCTAATGGGGGCCTACCCCCATTCTCTGCGAAATATTAATGTATTCAAGAAAAAGGGAACGCCTGTGCTACATAAGGTTTAATTTCATCGTTCCGCCGTGAAGAGGAAATATGCAAATTTAATCGCAACTGGATGCGAACGAGTGCTGTCATCTACACGAGACATGTGCCGTGTGGCCATTTTCATGGCAATATAGTGCCATATTTTATTTTATTTAAAATGTGTTATTTTTTTATTTTTTTTAGTGTGTCTCCGCTGAGTAGGAAATAAGGTACGTTATCTGTTAATTTTTTTGATATTATTGTTATGGAGCTCCGATATCATCTTGTAGTAATATTTTAATTCTGTTCCTCAGTTGTTTTATAGGCCTAATTTTATTTCTGTTTTAATTTCGTTTCCTGATTTATTTTAATTTTATTATCTTTCCTCGTACCTTATGGAGACACATTTCTAGTTTATTTTACGTTTAAATTATTACTTATTGTCTTCTGCCAATCTTAGGATTGATATAGTATTCAATTTAATTTATTCATGATCCGGTGCATTTCACTGTTGTAATAGTTTTTAGACATAATTGTTTTCCTCCGTCCATTTCCTTCCGCTGATGTTAAAATTTATTTTATTAATTGTTTGCCGTAATTTTCGATCAGGCATGCGGTTTCCTTGTGTTTTGTGCCCATGTTATGAAGAGATGCATTATGGTCTCAAGATCAGTCTCTAGGCGTCCACCGCGAAGCTCAAACGTGTTGTGTTAACTTAAGATGTTTCTTTTATTTAACCTTATCGGTTTAACATTGTGTTTTTCGTAATTGTTCCTGTGTTTATCTCCATCATGCAAATTAATAGATTGTTTCCTGATTCAGTTTATTTTAGTTAATTTAACTTTATTTCCGTTTCTGGTGAAGGTGCTTTTTATATTTTAACATGGATCTACGCATGCCGGATCGCTGTTGCATTCCCTTGCAAATTATCAAGCCCTTTTTCATTGTGTTATGCATGTAATTTTTTTTTATTTTAACCTTTGGGTTGTTTTACATTTTAAATTTTAATTTAAGTCTTTTCTTTTCTTGGCCTTGCAAGCAAGCATGTTTGGCGGTCTCTTGCATTCATTGTAAATTATGGTGGCTGATGCATGTTCTTTCTCTGGTGGAGGTGTTCCTTATATTTTAACATTAAATTTTACGTAAAATTTTTAATCTTTGTTGTGGCATTATTTCACCGACGGCAGTTCCGTTGGTTTTTGGGGGGTGTCTGTACGATAGCCTGTGTGTGTTGTCCCCTTCTCCATCTTCCTTCCGCCCCTTTTGGAGCTCTTCTGTTGGGACTTGTCATCTGGAGGTGATTTTGCTGCGGAGGTGACCCGGACCCCTGAATACAGGTAAGTTGGCCCATCCACGCTCGCCGTACGCGTCTCAGAAATAACTACTGTTCTGTATGTAAATAGGCCTACTGATCCAGACCGTCTCTGTTGTATTACGTTTGGAAGAAATAACAACTGTTCTGTATGTAAATAGGCCTACTGATCCAGACCGTCTGTGTTGTATTACGTTTGGAAGAAATAACTACCGTTCAGTATGTAAATAGGCCTACTGATCCAGACCGTCTGCGTTGTATTAGGTTTGGAAGAAATAACTACTATTCTGTATGTAAATAGGCCTACTGATCCAGACCGTCTGTGTTGTATTACGTTTGGAAGAAATAACTACCGTTCTGTATGTAAATAGGCCTACTGATCCAGACCGTCTGTGTTGTATTAGGTTTGGAAGAAATAACTACTATTCTGTATGTAAATAGGCCTACTGATCCAGACCGTCTGTGTTGTATTACGTTTGGAAGAAATAACTACTGTTCTGTATGTAAATAGGCCTACTGATCCAGACCCTCTGTGTTGTATTACGTTTGGAAGAAATAACTACCGTTCTGTATGTAAATAGGCCTACTGATCCAGACCATCTGTGTTGTATTACTTTTGGAAGAAATAACTACTGTTCTGTATGTAAATAGGCCTACTGATCCAGACCGTCTCTGTTGTATTACGATTGGAAGAAATAACTACTATTCTGTATGTAAATAGGCCTACTGATCCAGACCGTCTGTGTTGTATTACGTTTGCAAGAAATAACTACCGTTCTGTATGTAAATAGGCCTACTGATCCAGACCGTCTGCGTTGTATTAGGTTTGGAAGAAATAACTACTATTCTGTATGTAAATAGGCCTACTGATCCAGACCGTCTGTGTTGTATTAGGTTTGGAAGAAATAACTAATGTTCTGTATGTAAATAGGCCTACTGATCCAGACCATCTGTGTTGTATTACGTTTGGAAGAAATAACTACTATTCTGTATGTAAATATGCCTACTGATCCAGACCGTCTGTGTTGTATTACGTTTGGAAGAAATAACTACTATTCTGTGTGTAAATAGGCCTACTGATCCAGACCGTCTGTGTTGTATTACGTTTGGAAGAAATAATAACTATTCTGTATGTAAATAGGCCTACTGATCCAGACCGTCTGTGTTGTATTACGTTTGGAAGAGATAACTACCGTTCTGTATGTAAATAGGCCTACTGTTCTAGACCGTCTGTGTTGTATTACGTTTGGAAGAAATAACTACCGTTCTGTATGTAAATAGGCCTACTAATGCAGACCGTCTGTGTAGTATTAGGTTTGGAAGAAATAACTACTGTCCTGTATGTAAATAGGCCTACTGATCCAGACCGTCTGTGTTGTATTACGTTTGGAAGAAATAACTACTGTTCTGTATGTAAATAGGCCTACTGATCCAGACCATCTGTGTTGTATTACGTTTGGAAGAAATAACTACTATTCTGTATGTAAATAGGCCTACTGATCCAGACCGTCTGTGTTGTATTACGTTTGGAAGAAATAACTACTATTCTGTGTGTAAATAGGCCTACTGATCCAGACCGTCTGTGTTGTATTACGTTTGGAAGAAATAACTACTATTCTGTATGTAAATAGGCCTACTGATCCAGACCGTCTGTGTTGTATTACGTTTGGAAGAGATAACTACCGTTCTGTATGTAAATAGGCCTACTGTTCTAGACCGTCTGTGTTGTATTACGTTTGGAAGAAATAACTACCGTTCTGTATGTAAATAGGCCTACTGATCCAGACCGTCTGTGTTGTATTACGTTTGGAAGAAACAACTACTGTTCTGTATGTAAATAGGCCTACTGTTCTAGACCGTCTGTGTTGTATTACGTTTGGAAGAAATAACTACTGTTCTGTATGTAAATAGGCCTACTGATCCAGACCGTCTCTGTTGTATTACGTTTGGAAGAAATAACTACTGTTCTGTATGTAAATAGGCCTACTGATCCAGACCGTCTGTGTTGTATTACGTTTGGAAGAAATAACTACTGTTCTGTATGTAAATAGGCCTACTGATCATGACCATCTGTGTTGTATTACGTTTGAAAGAAATAACTACGATTCTGTATGTAAATAGGCCTACTGATCCAGACCGTCTGTGTTGTATTACGTTTGGAAGAAATAACTACTGTTCTGTATGTAAATAGACCTACTGATCCAGACCGTCTGTGTTGTATTACGTTTGGAAGAAATAACTACTATCCTGTATGTAAATAGGCCTACTGATCCAGACCGTCTCTGTTGTATTACGTTTGGAAGAAATAACTACTGTTCTGTATGTAAATAGGCCTACTGATTCAGACCATCTGTGTTGTATTACGTTTGGAAGAAATAACTACTATTCTGTATGTAAATAGGCCTACTGATCCAGACCGTCTGTGTTGTATTACATTTGGAAGAAATAACTACTGTTCTGTATGTAAATAGGCCTACTGATCCAGACCGTCTGTGTTGTATTACGTTTGGAAGAAATAACTACTGTTCTGTATGTAAATAGGCCTACTGATTCAGACCATCTGTGTTGTATTACGTTTGGAAGAAATAACTACTATTCTGTATGTAAATAGGCCTACTGATCCAGACCGTCTGTGTTGTATTACATTTGGAAGAAATAACTACTGTTCTGTATGTAAATAGGCCTACTGATTCAGACCAACTGTGTTGTATTACGTTTGGGAGAAATAACTACTATTCTGTATGTAAATAGGCCTACTGATCCAGACCGTCTGTGTTGTATTACATTTGGAAGAAATAACTACTATTCTGTATGTAAATAGGCCTACTGATTCAGACCATCTGTGTTGTAGTACGTTTGGAAGAGATAACTACCGTTCTGTATGTAAATAGGCCTACTGATCCAGACCGTCTGTGTTGTATTATGTTTGGATGAAATAACTACTGTTCTGTATGTAAATAGGCCTACTGTTCTAGACCGTCTGTGTTGTATTACGTTTGGAAGAAATAACTACTGTTCTGTATGTAAATAGGCCTACTGATCCAGACCATCTGTGTTGTATTACGTTTGGAAGAAATAACTACGATTCTGTATGTAAATAGGCCTACTGATCCAGACCGTCTGTGTTGTATTACATTTGGAAGAAATAACTACTGTTCTGTATGTAAATAGGCCTACTGATCCAGACCGTCTGTGTTGTATTACGTTT